>LJIJ01000654.1:0-86973 GCA_001718145.1 Orchesella cincta | reverse complement strand
AAACACTTAACGAATATTAAAATTGTGTCAATGGAGGAAGATGATTTGATAGATGGTAATATGGTTTGGCACGTGTTGTTTGCCATTTTCTGCTTCAAAGGTAGAATTTTTAAATTACGTAAAAATTGCTGATACTTGTCATTGGATTACAGGGACTTTTCACCAGCGTACTAGATATAGTACGTAGTAACTGAATGAGTCAAAACGATGCCAAAAGTAAATTATCGTAATAGTGCTTACATCAATTTTTCCCGGACGTTGCTCTGTTATGTAGCAAATTGCGTTCAAAACTATAAAATGTAAGAGCTGCCCGGTTTCGACACCCAAGTTCTGTTGAATTTTTGCCTAAGATCTGCTAGCATAAATTGATAGAAGTTTGTTAGTTTTAGATTCATAGCCTTCTCTTAAACTTCTCTGGATGAAATGTTAATGTACAGAAATAGGAACTTCATGTTTTCTTGTGCATTTTTTTCCAACGGATTCCGTGGCGTTTTTCTTTTGGTATTCTGTCCTCATTACATGAGCAGAGAATAGTAATGTAACGAATTGCATACCATACATTATACATTGATTCCTCACGGTCAATTTCAAATTGAATTGTACCAATGCTGGGATCATTGTAAAATAAGTATCATTTGCTGGTAAAGGTAATCTCGTGAATAAGAGGGAAATAGGTTCGCCGAATGATGGCATTATTGAGACAACCTCGGCGAAATATTGCCAGGGTTTCTTCTATGAAATCGTTAAGACGTTATTGTGGAGATTCCTGGAAAGTGAATATTGCAAAAGCTTTCCCTGAATGAAGGCTTTCACCTTTTGATGACGTGTGTGTCCAACTATACGTGCCGTTTGTCCGTGTGAGTCATTGTCATTATCCCACTTAGACTTGTCTTAAATCGAAACTTATTCATTTTGAAATCTGTACAAGTTTCTGCTTTTGACAAGAAGAGTCCCAAAGTGAAATTTATTTGATTCTGACTGTATAGTATTGTATGATTCGTAACAAAAAGTTTCATTATTCTAATTATTCCAGCTCAGGAAAAGGAAAATGGAGATGAAAGTGGTGGAGATCGACCGTTGGTGTGGTTTTGCTCAACGTTCCCTGCTTGGGCAACGCGAGTTTTTCCAAGCCAGAGATGGACCTTTATTTATGAAGCAGAGCCAGCAGTAAGAACCCCATTTTTCCATTTATCAAATTCATCATTGTTAACCCAAGACGACGACTTCACTTTTTGTTCATTAAAAGAATTTCCGCCATAGTACTATGAGCATAGTCGACACAATTATAGATAATATGTGGCTGTTATTTAATCAGGATTAATCAGGGTTCCAGAAGTGACTGATCAATATAATGAATATGATGTGCCTATGATGTTACAGCGTACAAAGTAATTGAGGACACAACGCTATCGTCAATGATAGGCACCGTCTTTGAAATGTCGAGCTTGCAATTCCCAACACCAATACGTGAGAAGAAGGAACCCAGGTATTTTGAACCTGGTAAGTTTTAATTCATCTGAACAGAGTTTCCCAGGGCCTTGCTCACCAATTCGTGAGTAAAGTCAGTGAATGCTGCCTGAAGACAGTGACATTAAATTCAAGACGAAATTCTTTGAATTGTTTTTCACAGGTTCGTTGGAGCTTAAAGAATGCTATGAGAATGTGTAAGGGTCCTACTTTCACTACTTCCCCGAACTTGTTTTTTCCAAAATCAAACGTTGCTTAACTAATTGTTGTTCTCTGATTTAATTCTCTGTTTAGCAAATTGGTCAACCCAGGGTATCGTTGGATATGACACGACTTCTAATACCAATTACAATTTTTTACAAGGGCATACTTTTTGCTACACTAGCTTTAACAAGTCTCCACACTCTCATAATAATAGTCTTCATAACTAAACAATAAGAACTGCAAGGAAATATATTATTATTATTAGATAACACATTTGATCCTGATATTTGGGAGTAATTAGCGATCCTATCGCATCTAATCCGGATATGCATAAATGTGGCATCACTGTGATTGGAATAATGCATCTAAAAACCTCCACTACCACTGGAAATCCCTGTTATCTTCTTACTTAAGAGAACTGAAAAGGTATACACAAAATTTACGCAAACAGTTAGTAGTTACAATTTTTGCTTTATTTAATAATTATTATCAATTTACCATGAAAAACAAAAGGTTATACTTTGTCAAGTGGAAATCATTTTTGTATTATGCAAGTCAACGCTTAATAGCATTATCAAGCTTGCTCACAAGTTTTTGTAGTGCCCTCATAACTAAAGCATCTAGCTCTGAAAATAGACACCCAAACGATAAAAAATGTCTTAATAATTGGGCCACGTGATCGATTAAATTACCATGTTAACCTAACTTGAGGGAGCAGTAGAAGCAGATCTGCTTAAAAGTTGTTTACCAAACTTGTCTATTCTATGTATTAATTAATGAATGTAATCAGCACTAGTCATTATTCTTCGCAAATGGATAAGTTGGCAACAAAAACAATATTTTAGCACATTCACGCAATTCAGCACTAACTCTTGTTCAATTTGCCAACAATGATGAGCGTTTTACTTTTAGAGTAATATACCAATCCCTACAATACGAAGGGGGTCCAATGTAAAAACGGAACATAATAACTAATATTATATTTGTAACAGTTTTCGCTTGTATTATTATTAACATCAAACTTATTTTCAAGTTAGTAAGTTTGAATGATGGGTGTTCTAATGCTGAAGTATATAACATTATTTTATAGGTATGATTGATTGTATGGCTTTATCTTTCAGCCAAATGCATAATAAATATATACAGTGGTGGAATCGATTACCGTTTTGAGTGTAAATAGATACACTAGTGTACATATAGATAGAGATCTTTTAGACAAATTACAAAGAATTTTGCACGATCACGCAAGTGACATATATTTATACCACATATATAGTATGCAATTGAATTAATGTGTGTTTTTGTGCGTACATACTACACAAATGCTTCCATAAATTGGTAGCTGTATAAAGCTAAAATAATGTATGTATGTATTGTGTACCTTCAACAAATCAGTGTAAATTACTTGTACGGTATAAATATACTGACTTAATTGTGCTCATCGTAATAAATAAAAATTACATCGTCGAGTATAACTTTCTTGAAACATGCATACTCATTTATTCCTATTCATAATGTTTTGCGACAGTCCTTAATAACCGAAAGGGGCTGATTATACAATCAATCAACAGAGAAAAGCTGAGGTCCTTGGCAGAATAGGTAAGTAGCGCTTCAAGCAAAGAAAATGCTTGGCTAGGATGTTTTTTTTGCAAGTACGGAAGACGATGAGAGCAACAGGAGAGCTCAGTCACCATAACGCATCGCCTTAGTTAGCCACCTAAGTAAAATCTTTGAAGATTTTAAGACAGGGAATTAACCTACACGCTGCCCACAAGACTGTAATTTCTTGCCTGGAAATGACATTCTTGCATCCCATCCCATAATGCCCGTTAGTTCATGCTTCCGCATACATACAAAGACTATACAATTCAACGACAGCATTTTCCAGTTAGCTTAACGACACAAATGTGTAGCATACGATGAGACTACAGTATATAGTCATTGAATTTTTGATGCAAGTTAATAGAACGTCTTAAGCTGGAGGCGAAAAAGAGAGTTACGCATTACTGGACTCGCTATTTTCTGATTCTCAAAAGTAGAAGCACACAATGTTGGCTAGAGGGTGGTGGTGTTGTTGAATAGAGACATGGTTAGTAGTGTGTGTGCAGCTGAGCACTACTAGTTAAGTTATGTATTCTTATAGCTGCTGTGCATACAAGTGGAGAGGCGTAAATTACTTCTGTCTCATTTAATTCCTCTTCCCTTCTCCCTCTAGCCAACATTGTGCTTCTACTTTTGAGAAACAGAAATAGCGAGTCCAGTAATGCGTAACTCTCTTTTCGCCTCCAGCTTAAGACGTTCTATTAACTTGCATCAAAATCCAATGACTATAACTGTAGTCTCATCGTATGCTACACATTTGTCGTTTAAGCTAACTTGAAAATGCTGTCGTTGATTGTATAGTCTATTGTATGTATGCGGAAACATGAAACTAACGGGGCATTATGGGATGGGATGCAAGAATGTCTTTTCCAGCAAGAAATTACAGTCTTGTGCAGCGTGTAGGTTAATTCCCTGTCTTAAATCTTCAAGATTTTACTTAGGTGGCTAACTAAGCGATGCGTTATGGTGACTGAGCTCTCCTGTTGCTCTCATCGTCTTCCGTACTTGCAAAAAACACCCTAGCGAAGCATTTTCTTTGCTTGAAGCGCTACTTACCTTATTCTGCCAGGACCCAGCTTTTCTCTGTTGATTGATTGTATAATCAGCCCTTTCCGGTTATTAAGGACTGTCCAAAACACATTATGAATAGGAATAAATGAGTATGCATGTTTCAAGAAAGTTATACTCGACGATGTAATTTTTTATTTATTACGATGAGCACAATTAAGTCAGTATATTTATACGTACAAGTAATTTACACTGGTTTGTTGAAGGTACACAATACATACATACATTATTTTAGCTTTATACAGCTACCAATTAATGGAAGCATTTGTGTAGTATGTAGTACCACAAACACACACATTAATTCAATTGCATACTATATATGTGCTATAATATATGTTACTTGCGGATCGTGCCAAATTCTTTGGTAATTTGTCTAAAAGATCTCTATCTATATGTACACTAGTGTATCTATTTACACTCAAAACGGTAATCGATTCCACCACTGTATATATTTATTATGCCATTTGGCTGAAAGATAAAGCCATACAATCAATCATACCCTATAAAATACATGTTATATACTTCAGCATTAGAACACCATCATTCAAACTTACTAACTTGAAATAAGTTTGATGTTAATAATAATACAAGCGAGAACTGTTACAAATATAATATTAGTTATTATGTTCCGTTTTTACATTGGACCCCCTTCGTATTTGTAGGGATTGGTATATTACTCTAAAAAGTAAAATGCTCATCATTGTTGGCAAATTTGAAAAGAGTTAGTGCTGAATTGCGTGAATGTGCTAAAATATTGTTTTGTTGCCAACTTATACATTTGCGAAGAATAATGACTAGTGCTGATTACATTCATTAATTATACATAGAATAGACAAGTTTGGTAAACAACTTTAACAAATAGCTTCTACTGCTCCCCTCAAGTTAGGTATACATCGTATTTAATCGATCACGTGGCCCAATTATTAAGACATTTCTTTATCGGTTTAGGTTGTCAGAGCTAGATGCTTTAGTTATGAGGGCACTACGAAAACCTTGTGAGCAAGCTTGATAATGCTACTAAGCGTTGACTTGCATAATACAAATGATTTCCACTTGATAAAGTATAACCTTTTGTTTTTCATGGTAAATTGGTAATAATTATTAAATAAAGCAAAAATTGGTAACTACTAACTGTTACGTAAATTTTGTGTATACCTTTTCAGTTCTCTTAAGTAAGAAGATAACGGGGATTTCCAGTGGTATTGGAGGTTTTTAGATGCATTATTCCAATCACAGTGATGCCACATTTATGCATATCCGGATTAGATGCGATAGGATCGCTAATTACTCCCAAATATCAGGATCAAATGTGTTATCTAATAATAATATATTCCCTTTGCAGTTCTTATTGTTTTAGTTATGAAGACTATATTTTTATGAAGAGTGTGAAGACTTGTTAAAGCTAGTGTAGCAAAAAGTATGCCCTTGTAAAAATTGTAATTGGTATTAGAAGTCGTGTCACATCCAACGATACCCTGGGTTGACCATTTGCTAAACAGAAATTAAATCAGAGAACAACAATTAGTTATACAACGTTTGATTTTGGAAAAACAAGTTCGGGGAAGTAGTGAAAGTAGGACACTTACACATTCTCATAGCATCTTTAAGCTCCAACGAACCTGTGAAAAACAATTCAAAGAATTTTGTCTTGAATTTCATGTCACTGTTCAGGCAGCATTCACTGACTTACTCAGAATTGGTGACAAGGCCCTGAAACTCTGTTCAGATGAATTAAAACTTACCAGGTTCAAATACCGTGTTCCTTCTTCTCACGTAATTGGTGTTGGGAATTGCAAGCTCACATTCAAAGACGGTGCCTATCATTGACGATAGCGTTGTGTCCTCAATTACTTTGTACGCTGTAACATCGTAGGCACCATCATATTCATTATATCTGACAGTCACTCCTGGAACCCTGATTAATCAAATAACAGCACCATATACTATAATTGTGTCGACATATGCTCATAGTTTATGCGGAAATTCTTTTAATGAACAAAAAGTGAAGTCGTTTTGGGTTAACAATTATGAATTTGATAATGGAAAAATGGGTTTCCTACTGCTGCTCTGCTTCATAATAAAAGGTCATCTCTGGCTTGGGAAAAACTCGCGTTGCCCAGCAGGAGACGTTGACAAAACCACCACGTCGATTCTCAACCACTTTCATCTCCATTTCCTTTTCCTGAGCTGGAATAATTAGAATAATGAACTTTTTGTTACGAATCATACATACTATATCAGTCAGAATCAAATAAATTTTCACTTTGGGACTCTCTTGTCAAAAGCAGAAACTTGTACAGATTCAATTGAAATAGTTTCGATGTTAAGACAAGTCTAACATGATATGACAATGACTCTTACGGCAAATACGTATAGTGGCACACACGTGCATAAAAAGGTGAAAGCTTCATTCAGGGAAAGCTTTTGCAATATTCACTTTCCAGGAATCTCCACAATAAACGTCTTAACGATTTCATAGAAGAAACCTGGCAAATTTCCTGGAGTTGTCTCAATAATGCATCATTCGGCGAACCTATCTTCCTCTTATTCACGAGATTACCTTTACCAGTAAATGATACTTATTTTACAATGATACCAGCATTGGTACAATTCAATTTGAAAATTTACCGTGAGGAATCAATGTATAATGTATGGTATGCAATCGTTACATTACTATTCTCTGCTATGCTAATGAGGACAGAAAGACCAAAAAGAAAAACGCCACGGATCCGTTGGAAATAAAAAATGCACAAAGAAAACATGAAGTTCCTATTATCTGTACATTAACATTTCCATCCAGAGAAGTTTAAGAGAAGGCTATGAATCTAAAACTAACAAACTTCTATCATTTATGCTAGCAGATCTTAGGCAAAAATTCAACAGAAACTTGGGTGTCGAAACCGGGCAGCTCTTACATTTTATAGTTTTGAACGCAATTTGCTACATAACAGAGCAACGTCCGGGAAAAATTGATGTAAGCACTATTACGATAATTTACTTTTGGCATCGTTTTGACTCATTCAGTTACTACGTACTATATCTAGTACCTGGTGAAAAGTCCCTGTAATCAAATGACAAGTATCAGCAATTTTTGCGTAATTTAAAAATTCTACCTTTGAAGCAAAAATGGCAAACAACACGTGCCAAACCATATTACCATCTATCAAATCATCTTCCTCCATTGACACAATTTTATATTCGTTTAAGTGGTTTGAAAGTTAGATTTGTGCAGGAAAGCGATGTTGTAATTTGTAAACGGGCAACAATTTAATAGAGAACCCGCGGCAATTTTTGTAATATTTTACATGCCAGCATAAACCAACATCTATTATTTTTTCTATTCCAAAACAACAAACTTGTCCACTTCAATATGAATATGTACAAATCCTAATTCCGAATTTCTGAGGGCTGAACTTCTTCTAGAGTAACAGAATGCCAACCTGCATATTATAAACATTGACATTAGTGTTCAAGGCAAGAATGATCCCTAATTGAGTTGGATTCTTTCTTGTTTTTAGTTTCATGATGATGGACGGGCTTATGAATTCGAACAGGAGAATATGAAAAGAAAACAATAAAAGAAAGAAAGTTTACTCATCTCATCGTCTGTTTAATTTCCATAAATAACGAAATCCCAACAACCGAATAAAAAAGTGGAGTTATAATATATTGCCCTCTTTGTTTTCGTTTAATTATATTTTATATTTCCTTCTTTTGTTGTTCTTGAATCAATCGTGTATAATTTAATTTTTCTACAGCAATGCTCACCACAAACGATATAAAAGTTGTAATTATATGAATATTCATCAAACCCTCAAAATGTGAAATCTTATCCGTCTGTTGTATGCAAAGCGTACCTAACATTCAATATTGCTCCATGAATCTAGCTCCACATCCACCAATTTTGCCTCTTGCTTCCATCAAACTTTTTCCTGACTGACTGCCTTGAAATATGCTCATTTTGAAATCTTTCCAAACAGTTAAGAAAAGGCGAAACATTTGTTGACTTTCCCCAACTCACACACATTTCACACAGTCCGTCTAACTTTAATTGATTGCTTCGAAAATCTCCATAACACGTCCCGAGTTTACGCTGACAGGCTCACTTTCAAAAACTTTTTAAAGACCTTCTAAAAATAGTGTTTACACAACGTAATAGTACTCAAGCCACCTATATAAACCTGTAGCGCTTTAATTTCATCCTGTCTTTAACTCGCCATCCATTTCTCTTCACAAAATTTCCCGATTTAATAAATTACCTGAGAACTCTCTTCCCTCCAATTAATTATATACTATAAATCATAATGAAATTTAATGAAACCCATTAACTGCATGAATTGAAAACAATTTCACATTCGAGTACATAAATAAATGAGTTGGAACGCGTGCTCTGATAAATACACATTGATTGGATAATAGCGTGTGGCATATTAAACTATAGTGCATTCCTTTCGTTCGCTGGACACACACACGATATGATGTACGGATTTTAGCTTCCCAGAGCAGAAATAGTAGCCAAGCTACTACTAGTAGTAAATCATGTCACAACTACCTATATCCATTATAAATTTAGAAAGCTGAAACTTTTCCGTTGCAGGTCCCACCTTTCATTCTATAAATATAGTATCCTAAATATTTTATATCTCTGCTGCCACAATTTCCAAAACTGTGTTATGCTCCACTGCATGCATTCATGTGTCACCACCATGAATTTCCTCCAAATGCACTTCCACTTTTTCCCAAGGTTCTTTGACTGATAAGACAGGTTCTTTTTTTCCTCTTCCAAAGTAAAAAGTCCTGCTCTCAAAAGACCGTATGCATTCTTCGTTTTTTGATAATCATGTGCCATGCCATTCATATCTACACGACACACTCTGGTTCTCACCTTCGTACGTATCAAGCAAAGAATTTTATTAAAACCTCTTATCATAACTCGAAAAGTTGGTATAGTGCTTCTCAACAAAGTACGCTGCAATGCAACGCAGCATTCAGTCAGATCAACTCGAGAAAAATAGGTATTCGTTGGAGTTATCTCTATAGATTTCTAGTGTATTGATCCTTTTCATTCTTTTGCGAAACAGCCAACAGGAAAAATAGGCAGAAATGAGCTCACAAACCCAAGACTTATTTACAACACAATATTCTACATCTACAATTGCCTTCTCTATAGAAATATTATACCCTTGAGATTCTCTCGCCAACTATTATTCACACTATGTGAAACTGAAGCTCATATCATACCCAAACGACTACTCGGGCTTAGTACACGGCTACGTAGTAAAAAAGGATAATATGCAGAGGTAGTTTCTTCTCTCTTTAGGATTACATGCACTTCCAGATGATGAAATCAGAAATTCTCCGTGTTATTTTAGGGAAGGAGAGGGCGTTAAACGGAACTGGTTCGTTGGGGGTTCCGCTTCTTATCGTTAGCTTCCTAGGGGTAACGCTAACCAACCAATACTAAAATATACCCGATAGTCTACACATATGTGCCTAGCTCAAAGCTTTAGCTGGGCGCTAAGCATTAGTATAAGCCGGATTTTTTTCTCGTCCATCCAGAATGTTCATTGCTTCTTAACTTCAAGCTTGAAGAAATTCGTATTCTTCTTTTTCTTCTTATAAATAACGAACAAGTACAGCTTGAGCAATAATGGTAATCCAACGGAAAAACATGAGCGAACATTCATGTACTCGCATGTTGTATGAAGGAAGTGTTTGGTCAGGTTTGAATTTCCTCATCGGAGTCTTTCTCCCTCTCGTTACTAAAGATTCATATTTCATGCGAGATGAAGTGAAAGCAGAATAGACTTGCACATCCTGTTTTCTATACGTGGAAGTGTTTTGCTTGATGTGCGAATTTCGTGGAAGCAATGTGAAAAGAAAGTAACACAACACGGTGGTTTTCCTGTTTTTTATGTACAGTTTCGGTTCGTTATATGTACGAGCCTCATATTTGTGTTTGCACATTCACATGAAGCTCCGGCTTAAAGAACAGTCCGAGAATCATAAGGAATTTGTAAAAAGAGTAGGAAGGCTCAACACGAGGCCTGATTGTAAGGCTCAGCCAAGCCCAAGAATTGTGTTATATATATTTCCTTACAGAAATTATGTGCATTAGCGAGCTATCTTATGTCTTCCCATTTTGCTAGTTCTGTTTTAGTAAACTAAACAATACAAAGAAACCTGTGTAATAGCTTATTTTTCTATATTATCCAAACGGAAAAGCTTGCTTTGTTCTTAGTATGCATAAACACACACAGGATGGATAACAACACCCAGTAAGAAAAGACTTCAATGTTTTTTCTCGGGATGAAGCATATCTAGCCAAATTACGCACGCCAAGCTTCAACTTCATGAAATATATAGGCCATCATGTCAGTTTCATGCATGCAAGCCTATCACTTTCTCCAAGTCTTTCTTTTCTTTCTCTCTGAACGAACGTTAATTTTTCCCTCTACCTTCTCCGAAACACATAACATGGCATTTTCAATTTTTTTCTCCATTTTGCCATTTCTCCGTGCTTGTGTGTATTAGAAAACAGTTCAAAATGTAAATGGTCTGATGGATAATGAATGAATTACGTCATTTAGCCATACATATATACTACGGAAAAAAACCTTCACTTTCTACAATTTATATAACCAAGCCTTCTGCATTTCCTGCTTGGTATCTTGCGTGTCTACAAAAGGGAGAAATAAAGCAGCGAGTGAAAAGAATGAAGCAGAAGCAACCAACACTATTATATTTTTTGGTGAAGGATAATTAATGAATTTAACAGCAGATTGGTCACAACAGAATACTTTTCACGAGAAATTGAACAATCTCTTTGCAAGTAGTTTGCTTTGCATGCAAGGTACACATGTATCTAATAGCCTATTCCGTTTCTGCTATTGCATTTTGCATTCTCGTTCGTCTATTTTACACCTTTCCGTTCCAAAAATAGTTTTTTTCTTCTCTTTTTTGATTGGACTTTAGAAAGAGGAACATATACAATATGTCAGTCGTGCAATATGCATGTCATGTATGTAAATCAAATATAAATGACAAGGCATGCTCACACCAACTTGTTTCTTTCTTTCTCCCATTTCATTCTTAGAAAAAGACATAAATTAGCAACTGAAAAGTCAAGCAATCTAACAAAGCAAACTGTAGCAGGAGAAACACGTTGGTGCACGTTCCGTATGAATGAAAGCACGAAATAATTTCTGTATCTCGTGGGTCACATCTATATGCCACCCTAAATGAAGGAAGAAAAAATCTTTCCCGTTTTTTCTCTCTGCTTCTACTTCCTCAGAGCTCATTCCCAACCCCTAAAGCTTATCAATGTGCAGACTCGAGAGTAAAACGGACTGACTGTGAAAAACCCAAGAGAGAATAGGGAAAAGGGAACCGCTGCTGATATGCACGTAAGAAAAATAAAATGAGAAAGTCCTTTTTCTCCTCTACACATTCCTTCTCAAAAGCTTTCCCTCAGTGAGACTGTTACAGAATTTTGAGCTACTGTATTTGGCTTCTATATATCTATACAACCTTAATTTTAAATATATATATATAGGAATGCGTGAGTATGGAAATGAAAATGCAAAGCAATAGAATTAGTCTCGAGTAGACTAGTGGGTTTTCCTGCATGTCGGGAGGAAATTAGTCAAAAGAGAAGCGAGAGTTGTGTTTGGTCTCTACCGTCAGCATCGCAATGTCTACACACACAACACACAAGAATGTTGAAGCGGTCTGACATGGTAAAAGACTTAAACCTTCAAGACAAGGGAAATAAATAGTATTTTTTCTCGTCTCTCCTTCTCTGTTCCCTTTCGATGGAAAAGAAAACGGCGGAAATGCAATTAATTAGTTGGAAGAGGGAGAGACGGCCTCTTTTCCTCAACTTTTAATTGTGTGATTCCACCGATTATTGCCGCTCTACAATGGATGTGTGTATACATATTACCATACGCTTTGTTAGTAAAACTAAGTAACAGTGAATGGGAGGATCATCACATAAAATTTCCAAACTAAATAACGCTATCGCTGTTTTATGTACATCAGATCCACGTCCCATAAATATGTAGCGGTTATCCCAACATCAAGTTTCCGGAGTGAAAGTGAGGTTTGTTAATGATTGTGATTAAAAAGTAGGCTAAAAATTTGCAACCACGTGTCATGATGCAGAACAACAAGGTGGCATAATGCCATACTTACCGAAAACCACCATTCTTGACGCTTTCATTGCTTCTCCTAAAAAATATAAAAAATATAATGTGCTATAATCACCGCAATACTGTAATTACATATTTAGCTAACCAGTGTGTATTTATTTTTTACTTACCTTCGAAAGTTGACACATGACACATCCAGTTACCTACAAGAACGGTAAGTAATGAGAAGAAAACTTATTAGCATCAACTCCTATGGATTATTGTGCGAAGCTAGAAGACTTTTAGGAAGCCTTGTAGTTCCAGCAAGTGCTTAACACTTACCCGACAACTCAGTTGTTGGTCGAATGATTTGAAGAGCTCGTTTCATTTTGTAATTATCTACGTCCGCCTGATAGTCCAAATTGAGTTTTCCCTTGAGGATTCCCAGACTAATTGGCTTGCTATTAGGAATCCATTGGTAGACTGGGGACTCTTGGTTGGAAAAGTACCACTTGACCACCAACCCCTTCCTCTCGTGATCCTCGATGCTGTAGTCGCAGTCAAGTATCACAGACTCTTCCGTCCCATTCCGCACAATGTGAGGGACAGATAAGCTATTGATGCGAACAGCCGATACGCCTATAAAAAGAGAAAGAAACATATCATGTCATCACTTTCATTCCATTAGATTCAACAAGAATTTCTAAGGTTTTGCTTTTTAGAAAGATCAATACAAAATTGTATTGTTTTAAAAGGATAAAAGTAAACTAATGTAGCTTTCACTCTACAAAATGCAACACGAAATAGGCACGTGGTGATGGTGGTGGTGCCAAAACAAAACTTTTTCCCACTTTGTCCATTCGCCCAACATTGAATTTCATATGAGGCAAAAGTGCTATGTTGCTGCTGTCCCACCATTCTTCGGCTTGACTTTACTCTTTACAAAATACACACAAATGCTTTCACTTCATTTTCTGCATTTCCTGGGAAAAGTCCAAAAAGTCCATTACTTATGCATGTGCATACGCAACAAGCCGACACACACAAAGCTCCTGTGCCACACAAAGAAGGAAGAACAGGGAGCTTTTATGCATGCAGAGAATTGCATGTAATTTCCATTTTCATTATTTATTTTGGACGCTTTTGTTTGTGTCTGCTGCTCCGTCAAAGGACAATGACACTGAAGGACAATACACTGGCTCACCGCAATAAACATGGTTGTTACGCAATGGACAGGAAAACAAGAAACTTTTTTCCCTATTCTTCCTCATCTATATGTGTACTTTCTTTGCTTTTCTATGCCCTGTCCGGTTTTGCTTCCATTACTCCAGTTAGTTGCATACATTTAAAATTCACGAGTCACCAGGAAATAACATAACATGTGGACAAAAAAATATCTTGCAACGGGAGAAAAACATCCGTTTACTATTGTGTAAGTTTGAGTTAATGAGTTTGGACGGGTCTGGTTTTGGTCTTTCTTGAGATGCTGTTGTTGTTACGTACTTTTTTCTTTGAACGGAAGAGCAAAAGTAGGAAAGAACTAGAATCTTTCCTCTTATAATAAAAATAGAGAGTGAGTCTAACCTTGACATTGAAACAAATGAACCACCCATGATGTCGCTCCAAAAAAAAACCTGTGATTTTTACAGGAGAGAGAAACATTTCGTTAAAAAAATAACCTCCACCGTCCTCCAGGCATATTCAAGGACAATGAGACCGCCTCCCTTCCCAAAGCCGGGGTGTGTGTTATATAATATTACTCGAGACTCAGAGAAAGAAAAAAAGAGTATAATTTGGGCAGGAAGAAGAATGCACTTACTTCTTGTTTTTAGTACTCGTACAACAGGAAAAGTTATGGTTATTACGCTATCGCTACACTATTTTATTGCAGAGAAACTTTTTTTTGCTGGGAGAAGGAGAAAAACGCGAATGGAAATTGGAAGTTGCATCATCATCATCATCAAGACCTTTTTTGTGAATGTGCTGCTAGCAACTACCATATTAGAAACTAATGGGCTTGTATATTCGCTCAGTGCGGTGCGGTAAGTTAGAGCAAGGTACAAATCGTCTTACAAAATGCAATTCTTTTCCCTGCTACAGAAAACACAACGGAAGCTCATGAACTTAAGGAAATGAGAGGGTGGCAGTGCTACTACCATTGGAATGTGTTATATCGTTTTCCTAAGTGATTTAAGTATTTAGAATACACAAGAACTTGTTTTCCTGGGGACATGCTAAATCAATATTTCTTTCTTTCGTCTTATAATATAAGACGTACTGCATCCATTCATATAACCATTTATATAGACATGCAAAAGAGAGATATTCGGTTTGTAATTTTGCTCGCCTCTAAATATATTTCAAATGAAATTGCCAAAAGCTACCTAGCCACACACATTTAACGAGCTCTGCCTGCTTCACGCACACGTTTTGAACAAGACTGCTTTCAAGTAATGTGTTTGGGTTGAGTCTTCTTGACTCAACTCACTGTTGCTGCCAGACCAGACTGTGTATTGGCTGAGGATATTTTGCCATTTCAGACTTTTCACCTTTTGCCATCCCATCACGCACAACTACTTTTAACCGAATTGAATATGTGTGTTTGCCTGATATATCATGTACGATAACCAATCGGCAACGCCAGCCCACATACTTTTTTTCAGAGAGCTTCAAGTGCAAAACAATAATCATATCGTTAGTGAGAACTGCCTCTTTTAGGCTTAATTTCTATCACACTCACGTTCACATGCTCGTTCCAAACAAGGGATTTTCTTATTAGTGTATAAAACCAATAATTTGTGTTCGATTGGATATTGTTGTTGCTACATTCTTTATAATTTTTGCAAAAAAAGGGAAAGTATGAAAGTAGCTCATTTATATAATGATGTGCCAAAAAAAACTTTTTATTAATTTGAACAAAATAATTAAAATTATTATATCTTTGGTAGACGATCAGACTCGGTTATCTCCTTGTTTAAGATAAGCAGCAAAGTTTTATGGACTCGTAATAAAAATGTGTTTATCCATCCTTGGATTCCGTGCAGTCTACTTACTGCTGCTGCTTGTTGATACGCTCAGAGTATATACTGACAAAGCTTTAGGGAATATGAGCTGGGGAAAGGTGAAGCTTTAAGCCTTTAACAAGTTGGTTTTTTGACGATTGCATGCCTTCCCCCCATTTCAGTTATAACCAAATTTCCATGTGATTTCAGCCATTATTTCCTCATTCTTATATCGTTAAGTGAGCTCTTCTCGTTTGCCCATGCAGCTCAATCCCCGACGCGTGCGACATATTTATTATGCGTGCCTCTATACATGAGAGGAAAAGATTAATATAATTATTATGCACCATATATTTCATGCTGCAACAATTTGTAAAATGTATAGCCCTTCTACCCCACTACTCACTTTCCTCAGCCTTCAAAAAACACATGATACCCCATTTCATATCATACCACAGAAACAGCTATATAGCATAACTGAACTACAGAGAGGGCATGCAAACCATGCACATTCTGCATATAATAACAGTCTACTAATCGTAACTAACTTACTCTCCAGTGGTAGATGTAGTGGAGCACATTACAACAATAAAATCACAGGAGGATAGAAGTAATAATAATATTGCTACTTATTTTGTACTGATTCCGTGTGGTATAATAATCGACCTTCCTTGCTTTCATCATGCTGATATATATAAAGTACTTGTGTATACCAACAAAATATTAAGACCATTACTATTATCAGATACAAGCTGTGAACTCTCATATTTATATGATACGTCCATTAGTCCAATAATAATATCGTGCAGTTCACCCACAGTTCTAAAAACATTGGGTTAAAAGTGGATTTATTGGATGAAGTGAGCTTAATTTCTTACGATCATGCTTCACTCACTTTGCCTTCCTCATCGTCGCTCTCTTTTCCCTTCCACCTAAAAAAAAGGAGAGCGTGAGAGAGACGATTTCAGGGAAAAACAATACAGCCGAAACGACGTTGTAAACCAGACATATAATGGTTGAATAGCGGCAGTAAACGGAACTGTTTTAATTACATATGAACAGCAATAGTAATAGAAATGTTCTCAATTAGAAATATGCACATTAGCTACATTATACGACATTCTCAGAAATATGCGTGCTCCTCTACCGTCTACATGTTGAAAATTTGAATTTATTACACTTTTCTTTTGTCTGCTTGCTGCCTGCCATGAAATCGTAAAAACGTGTTTGCGTTCCCTCTGACCGCGTATGAATATCGAAATGTTGGTTTTGTGCTATTATAACATAGTATTATGCAAAGGAATTAGTATGGTATGTGCATTATACATTTTCGGCCTTAGCAAGAGAAAGGGAAGTCGAAGAGTAATTCACACAAAATTTACTTGGCTACTGCTGCTAAAAGTCGTGAGTTGGAGTTCATGATGTGAGGTGGCTTTGTGTAGATCAATTTCCCTGATATAATATTTCAAGATTGTTTCCATTTCCATTCATTTGGAATTTTCCAAAGTGTATGACTAAATATATATGTATATGTATGTACGTGTGTTGAAGTAAAGAGTTTTGAGTTGATTGTGAGAGGAAAAGTTGAGACCTTTTACTTTCTCCATTAGGATATTATACAAGAGCAGGTTTTGGTTCTCAAAGGAATATAAACTTTCACACAGACATCCGTTTGCATAAATTTAATCAGTGTGAAATAGTCGAGCCACGCTCCGCATTATTTATTATCAACTGACTCATGACGATGATGATAATACTGACATACCTAACATATATTATGCTGAGATAAACTGCAAAAAAATCTCAGCTTTATATATATCACAGAAAATTTGATTAATTTAGTGGGAGAGTTGAGTCAAAATACTGGAAAGAGTAAATGACCCGACACGAGAATATACATAGTTTAGAGCATTCATCAGCAATGTGCCGGGTATTTATATGCGTCGACCATATCATAATAGTATGCCACATGCTTTCACTAATCCAAGTTTTTGAAACATATTACGCATAGCGGATAACAAGGTCCATACATTAGCCCACATTTTCAGCTCTCAACGCGTTACGAGCCAGGTGGCGGTGAGACTTCATGCACGATCTTTCATCTTAAAGGTGAATTTTAAGTGCCATGCATACATGTTTCCCGAAATAATACCGACGCTTTATCTTTGGTATAGTATAATGCAGGTGTGTTGGATTGCGATGACAGGATCATTAATATTCTTTATCGGTTGATGATATTTCATTGTTTCCAAAGACAACAAACAAAGCAGCTGCAAGAAATTATGCCCAACCGAGTTTGCCACAGTCTTCAGAAATTTATTCCGGCTTGAAATAGCAATACATGGTGAGTGAGTGATGTGCTACAGTTGTGGAAAAACAAGCAAATACTTCACTTCAAATCCACAAATCGGAAGGAAGTATATTTTCATCGCGTTTACATAATATCCATATATAACCTCATGCATCACTCAATATTTAAATCCTGTGCTTAAAATCATCAACAACAAAGCTCATTCTTGACTTTGAGGGAAACGTGTATTGACATCTGTATAAATGGTACAAAGAGTGTGAAGTAAAAAAAACTCAACCAGAAACGGAAGGTTTTCACAAAATGTTGAAATCCCTTTTATTATAGACGGAACGGAAAAGGCAAGGAAATTGAAGGTGATGTGCAAAAGCCGAAAACCTTTTTATTTCTTTCTTCTCCAGGATATACAAAACCGTGACTGTTTGCCTGCCATCAGAGAGTGAGAGGATTATTTTGATCTACACACACATCTTTGCATAGTGGGACACCAAACCAGACCAGTTTCTCCAGCAAGTAGTATTGTATATTCATAGGAGAAGGAGGAGAGGAACATTACAAAATGCGAATAGAATACTTTCTTGACTTTTCATTCTCTTTGTTACAAAAAAAGTAGAGAAAAAAATATATTTGTAGTTGGTACGCAAGCACTCTTCCTTTTTGCATACGTATACACAAGGGAAGACGTGTGTTATGTGAAAGTATTTCAAGTTACAGCTTTTTTTCTCTTCATCTTATTCTCTCGTCTTCTTTTTGTGCTTTATGCTTTACACACACATGCATTATGAATGTTTGTAGTAACTTTTTTTTGAGAAAAAGAGAAAGAAGCTTTTTTCTTTCATCTCATATTTGCGCCTTTCCGCCGACATTGTACTACATAAACTTACATGGTTGCTGATGCTGAGTGAGAGTGAGTGGTTCTGGTGAACAAACTAGAGAAAAATCCTTTTGTATCATGATCATGCAAAACACGTTTTCTTACATGGATCCCGATCCGCATTGCATAATAACAACCAAAAGAAAACGAGAGAGGAGCAGAAGGTTATATCAATGCCTTCCATATGTTTTCTAGAATAAGATGTGTCGTCTTTTTCTTTCTATTTCAGCCCGGAACTCTTAACAAAATGCATAAGTTTTTGGCCTGAGTCTGGCTTCTTTCCTTTCCTTCACTACAGGATAATTCTGGATGAAGTTGATTGGCGAAACCGAAAGATTGATTGAAATTGTAAGACAATATTTCAAGGTTATTATCTACGTCAAATTCGACAAACTACCAGCATGCATCTTGAAGAAAACTTGTGATGTAGGATAATGATTTCACATCATCCGAGTTTTGGTTGCGCGTGTATATATGTATATATCCCGAGTTTATTCTGTTACCCGTGTCGTATCATCCCTGAAAATCCTTTTTTATTGCTTGAAGAAGAAAATGTTCATCCTCCTTTTGTTTTCAGCAGCATACCGTTCAAATTCTCTAGATCACTTTAATGCATGTATAATATGTATGGTACCCTAAACTCCACGCTGCATTGCAACTGGTCGTTATCCATTCTGAGAGGCATCATGAAAATGAACCCGAATGTTGTTCCACGAGAGAACCGTCTCATCTGCTCATTATGAATAATGAATGTGGTGAGATCAAAACCTTGTCCTGACTACTGGCGTTATGCATAGTTTTTTTTTTTGTGTGGAAAGTGTGTGTATACACATGACATGTATGCATCCCCTCCTTCCTTGTTAGAGTACGAGTCAGAATATTTATGCCACCACCATGATCACAGAAAGAGAGAGCTGCAGACTCAAAGTTTAAATTCGCTTAACTTGGAGCCAGCAGTAGCAACAGAAGCAGTCTTAATTTCCAAAACTGTAATAGAATCCTCATCATTATCATCATCATACACTCATAAAGTTCACTCGAGAACGGCGTCCACAAGTTTTGCCAATGATCTCCGGCTCTCATGTACCTAACCGTATGGATGAAGGGCCTCGTATAAAAGTCCCCTCCGCTTATATAAGCTCTAAAGTTTTTTTTTTGCTCTGCTGCTCTACACACAAGACAAAGACAACTCGTGATGATGATCTTCTCGTCGTCCTCCAGTCTGGTTTGCATAAGTGGATGCAAGTACGTGCAATGAAGTAGGGAGCGTGGGAGCATAATATACTGTGGATGATGCAGTAATCTTATTCATGGATATAGCTGTTCCTATTGCAATTCTGGCAGCTGCCCTTCCCTGATCTTTCCATTATTAATGGGCTATAAATGTACATTAGTTTTCTCTGATGATGATACAGATAATGCTTGAGATAACCTTGTGCTCTTCCAGTCCCCCGTTCAAAAATCCTTTTCTCAGGTTCAGCTTAGAATTTATTTTATAAGTAAAAACCAAAATGCGAATGAACCCTTTTGCCTTAAAACGACCGGGGAAAAGTTCACAGGTCGCTTACAGGAAGAGAATGTCATTTAAAAATGGCACATTCTGACTCAGCAGGTTATTCACGCATATCAAAACATATTTATGGAACATCATGCCATTTTTAAGCAATATTATGACATAAACTCCCAGGTTCACCAACGTATTTTAGGATCGCAAAAGCCAGTTTTTAAATGGATATTGTGTACATTATCATCTTAAATGCAAATTACACGCATTAACATTCTTCTGATACGCATCAGTCATGTCTTTAAAAACTTTTAATCCGCTGCTGCTTTCTACGCAAAAAAATACGAAGCAAAAGTAAGCTACACAGCACAAATGCGCCTATTACGGCTTCCAACTTTTAGAGGTTCTCTTCTTCTCTTTTCCAACTTTCAATTTGGCTGTGAGGTAGTTGGTGGTGCAGAGTTTTAAACCGTTCAGTCCCAACTTTTGTTATAATGCGAGCGATTAAAAGTGAAACTGTCTTTTGTCAGTCTTTACATTTTCTGTATCATCCACGTCATTAGGAGTTTACGTAATGAAGACAATGAGGTAAGATAGGACAAATAATAAGGCAACGTACTATTATCATCACATTGCCATCACCATAAATAGAGTTCTAGTGAAGCAGAAAAATAATAGGTTTTTATCCCAAGCCACATGCTGTAAAGTTGAGCAAAATTTTTCGTACTCTGAATTGAATGCAAATTCGTGCAACAAAGAACGAAAAAAGTTTTTTAGTCAAATTGAAAGAAAGGAAAAGAGTTTGAGAGAGAAAAACCTGTGAATGGAGAAGGCTGCTAATTATCAGAATTCAGCATAAAATCCATAAAGAATCAAATATTCCTTTTCTATACCTGCAAAAACTGACTGACACCTTCCATTCATTTGAATTCTTTTACTGGTATCAACGCATTCACTCTGAGACAGGAAAAAAGAGGAAGACAAAAGATATATGGAAAATGTGACAAAATTAGCATAGAACAAAAGCATTTTGAGGTTGAGTAGTTTTTTTAGAAAGTTTTCCAATTAACCTGAGCCCAAGTCCCTTTTGTACAATACGTGGTGTGAGTTGATAGGATTCACTGCAGTGACTTTCTATTCAATGAGATGCATCGCAACTGCCGACAAGACAACTGACAGTGCCTATTCACACTCACTCTTGTTCAAAAGTATTGTTTTTGGTAGTCTCGTTAGCAAATCGAGAAATTGTCCCAAACTAAATTACATATTTACAATTTCGAATTCTGCTTGCTTAGCCTAATTTCAGGGGAGAATCTACTTGTAGGACAAATAAAAAATGAAGCATGTGTCATGTTACAGCGTGAGTGAGTGAAGGCTGCATGACGAATACCTGTCATAATGAACAGAATATGCCTAATCCCACACACTCTCTCTTCCACTATATGCCAGTCAAATTGGCGTAATTGAAGTGAAGCTCGTCAGTAGTACATATTATGTGGGTGTATAACAAAAGACTAAACTAGAAATCCCAAGAATTCCTATTGTGGCTTCCGCAAATAGAAAAACATTATAAAACCTTTATTTATTTCAGCAATACCTGTGGGTTTGCTAATGATATCATCGGTTCAATAAAACCTACGTCTCAGTTAGCCCCCGCTCAATTACTTAACAATGCTAAAAATAATATGAATGGTACAAATGTGTGTATTATGTTATGGACCAGAAAAGCCTAAGTTGGGGGAGTGGATTACTTCGGGACAATAACAAAAGATCAAGTATTGAGGGCAACGGTTTTGAGAGCTCGAGTACAAAATGCAGACAAATTGAGTATTTCGACACTACCTAGAAAACGATCGGGATGGTATTTCATTTCATCGCAAAAATATTTCTATCATCTGTCTATCCTAGTTTCGTGTAATGCTTGTCATCTGCATGCATACATGTATAGATACATAATATTCGACACTAAAGCGTTGAGAGATATATATTTTTAGTTTTCTCGCATTTCAGCACTACACGCTTGTCATCTATCCATACACTCTTAGGGAGTTGGTATCCAAAAAAATCCAAGAATAAACTTTCATTTTTCATCTACTAGAAAAACCACTTCAACCACCCGAGCTGGCTGTCTAGAAAAGCTGATAATCTCCGGAACCACCCACATCACATCACAAAAGAAAAACTGAGATTCCGATGGTTTTCAAGACGAGAGGAAGGCACATTACTTATCCGTACTTTGCTTTTCGTTTTCCAATTTTTTACTGCTTTTTTGCTTCTGCCTAGTATATGTCTTCCTCCTCCGTCTCGTAATCAATGCCGACTGACAGACATGATATGAAAAAAAAGTTAAGCGAAAATAGAGTAAAAGAGCTCCACATACCAAATGCATACTATTATGTGTGTATATTGTGAATTGTAATGAATACATGCACAATAGAGCCAGCGTTCTAATAACTCACTATCTCCCTCTTCTGCTTGTTCACCAGCACAAAAAATAATAATAGAACACGCGAACAAACAAGGAGAAAAATAAGTTCCGTATTTCGATTTTTCCTTCTCTCTCTAGTTTAATCGTGATGTAGGCAGTGGTAAAAACCGAAGCTAATGGGAATGAGGAGACATAAAAGGGACACAAACAAATCGGTACACATTTGTATTGCTATATCTCCATCGACTCAATCCACAACAGCTCATATATTCACTTCGCCGCTTCCTTTATCTTTCCTTCAGGAGGAGTCATTCACTAGACTCAACTTCGCCGTTCTTATATAAAGCCTATTAGCTCCTATATATAACCCATTACCCATTCCATAATTTCCCCAAGCTTTGTCTACAATATCCTTTTATCTGTGTTCCTGACTTTTTTCCTCTATTAATGGCACTTACAATTTTTCTTGAGTACAGATATTTGTCCATGCATGTACATGGAATGTTTTGCAATGTGAGCATAACGCTCCTCAGGCACTACATTACCATTAGCATTACAATTCATCTGCTGCTGCCCTTTGCAACTATTATGTTGTAAGAGCAAGTGATGTTGATGTACTACTACACGGCGCATCTGATGAGGACGGGATGAGTAGATAAGTAACTGTAATGTAAACTACTCATTTTCCTTCTGCTTCCATTTGCATTTATTTATTCCCACTACGAATAAACCTTGTACTAGTACCACCACTTAATGTGAGTGATAAGCACAACAAAGTTCCAGCCACACAATGGAATGACTAATGATATTTTTAGCTGGATTCTGAAAACATTCCCATTTCAGTACACTATAAAGTGTCACCACAACTGATCCTCGTGATTAGTTTGGGCTGACGTGAATGAATATTATGTGATTTTCTAATTTTCATTGACAGTTTCATTTCAATTTTCAATCCACTCTGGAGCACAAAACCACACAATTCCATCAAAAGCTTTGAAAGGCTCAGGCTAAAAATACATGCGATTGGCTCAGTTTAAAATTTGGAACTCCAAGTAAAAAATTGTACCTTCCATTAGTTTGAACCTGTATGGATCTTTTAATTTTAAGTATTCCCTCTTCGGCTGTGGTAATTATAAATTCAACATCAAATCGCACGCAAAGTTGAAAATTAAGGTTTCTCATTAATCACCCCATTATACCACACATCATCTATTATTAACAAGGTTCCATTAACAGCTAGCAGGATACACGTATTGTAATCCCGTAGCTAATAAGTACATCAACAACAATGACTACAAGAATAAAAAAGAAACACACCATGGAGCAAAGGCGTTGATTGACAGTGATGAATATTCATGAATTTATTTTTTTAAAGAGAAGCCTAATTTACACGATCCGTGAAGAAGCGCCTGGCTCTGGTATACGGTTTCCAATTTCTATTGTGTAGTTTTTGCGTTGGTGTTAGCTGTTCTGGTACATTTCATTGTATCGTATTGTGTATATTATGGATATCTTCATGAAAGGCTCCCTGTCGTGATGTATTGGACTTGAATTAGCACACAAGGGAGCAGAGCAATCCGTCTTATTTTCGTTTTGCACTTCATAAACCCATTTGTATTTTGTATTTGTGTAGTAATAATAGGTATGCAGATAGGGAAAAGTTATAGTGACAAAACGAAAATTTGTTGATCTTACATAATGGAGCCCCCTATGGGTTTTCACAGATTTTCTGAATTGATTGATTGCTTTTTTGTACGTGTACATATATTGCGCATTATATATTGTTGGTGTATAAGTGGAGGTCTCT
The DNA here is from genome assembly GCA_001718145.1 of Orchesella cincta. Classification (NCBI taxonomy): domain Eukaryota; kingdom Metazoa; phylum Arthropoda; class Collembola; order Entomobryomorpha; family Orchesellidae; genus Orchesella; species Orchesella cincta. The sequence goes on along the minus strand of LJIJ01000654.1, from coordinate 62,577 downwards.
CTGTAAATAATTTGTTCTTAAGGATTTACGGTGACACCACTTCAAATCGAAAAGTATGGCGTAGGCGAGAAAATGTGGTTGGTTTTGGTTTGATAGCTAGGGAATAGATGAGAGGAATGTGTATTATACTTATTTGTTGAAAGTTTTCACATGATTAATTAAGCCTTCAGTTCTCAAGACCACGATGATTTTCATTCATTATAGCATGTCTTTCTCAAAAGTGTAAACAATTAGCAGCGGGAAAGGTGCCGGAAAAGTAACTCCAGCTCTGTCATCTTAAGTTTCATGAAAATATTATATTGTATACAAACACACACTCTCTCAGTTTATGTACATAATTTTAAACTCAACTTTTTCAAATGTTTGTTTATCAAGTCTGGGGAAATGTAAATGTTTGGAAGATTTGAAAAATGTTTGAAAGACGGAAAGCCCCTTTGGTAGAGTTCTTTCCAGAATTTGTTTTTATTTTTACAGACCGAGTTTATTAACTCGGGTGGGTTTTCAGGGAGATGAGAAGCTTTCCAAAAATGGAAGATAATGAAAGAAGACGCGTGGAGTTAAAAATGCCAACTGTTTTCATGATCTGACAACAAGCCTCACGTATTTCCCTTGTGGCACCTGCTGAGCCATTTTTAGGAAGTAGTCAGAGTTAGTCCAAACAATGTCATCATCAGAAACTGGCAGAGACGAAGACGATGTAAAAGGCTGGAGGAAGATGGAAACCAGAACCAGACAAATTTGAAGAGCGAGAGTGCAATAGCATCTGTTTATAATTTCAGCACGTGTAAGCACATAAGAAAGTCTTCGACAATTACATTTTGGTTTAGTACATTGACTGCATATTATTGCATAAATAACAAAATTAGCTCTTAAACCACCAGCAAAAACATATTTTGAATTGTGTTGCACTCCAGGCATTCCTTAGAAAACGAAGTGAGACAATGATATGCAATAGAAAGAGATATGATCAGAATAGGAAAATATTTTCATGCATTTTCTAAAGTTTCTATTTTCGCGTTGGTTGGCAGCAGCAGGGTTTTGAGGGAGCTGACAATGAAACGATTATATCGACAATATCGTCTACACCAACACGACATAACTGCAACAATGTGTGCATGCGATAAACCAATATGTATTCTCTTTCCTGTGATGTGCACACCACACCATTCAACCTTCCTATTCTGAATTCATTCGCATCACATTCACATCAAAACTGAATTCCCACGACGCCAGGGCTTTAGAGAAATGAGAGGGTGGTGGTTGGCTGACAAAAGCCATGCAGAGAGCAATATAATCATAACAAACGAAAATGACAATTTTCTACAACTTTTGGTCACATTTTGTGAATTACTCGAAAACTAAGCTCATTTACATCACGATTTCTGCCAAAAAGCCCAAACACAATGTCTCTCACTCTCTGTTGATAAGCAATAATCAACTGTGAGCATGTATATATTTATGATGCTAGAGACCAGAGACAGCAGAGCAGAACTGAAAAGGGAAAATGCAGCTGCCACTGCTCCTGTTGGATGCTCTCTGGGAACCTAAATTTTGAGAAGAGGAGGAAAATACAGCGATAGATACACTTTACAATCACATCCTCTTCCAAAAAGTATGTACATACATGAAGTTAGAAAGCATGAGAATAAAAAAGGTATTATTTTGGTGGTGGTTCCACCAAACTTTTGAGTGTGCAATGCATGTGCAATATCGGGATCTGATATCTAATATCTACCATCAAATTTCCATCCAGGCACCAGTGAGCCACAGACCAGAAACCACTTTATTCATTGTTTTTCTCTCTCTCTCGTTTGTCCTTGTTAGAGCTTGCTAAAGTCTATTGAGAAAAGGAACCCAGTTACAATTTGTGCTTTAGCACGACCAAAAATCACACTTGCTAACAAGTTAACCATATACATTTGCTACAATATACTTAGCAATTCATGCGAGGAGTAAGTAGAATATCTCGGTCTCAATTCTATTTTTTAAAAGACAGACTCGTGCGGTAGAGATTTGACGCTGGTGTGACTTTGAATTGCTAGAGAATGTGACATGAGCGTGATCGACCTAATGATGATCATCATGATGAAACCAAATTGTAGTTTTATCATTTCGCTCTCTATGAAAAGAGTGAAGGAGCTACAAGAGTATGAAAGCATCGTCTATTCTGACTTTGAACTTGGAAGCGTGATTTGTGTCTCAAGAAGATTGTGACTTCAGCTTGCGTATTTCATGTACAAATGTGTGTTGCACGAATTTTTTTTTGCCAGTGAATGAAATGCGCTCACAATGTATTCAAAAAGGGAGAAGAAAAGAGCGTATTACAAAATTACATCGTGCATTCATGCACACTCTGGATCCCCTCAATTACTATATTCTGCATTGCATTGCATTACACAAATTGCATGACCGCATCACTTCATCGCTCAGCAGAGTAATATTATTGTATGTAGACTAGTTCACCACTTTACTCAAAAATCACTTCAGTTTACTCGCCCATTCAACTGCATCATTCTCTGCATAAATTCAGTGGTCCGTGCAGATAAAACTTGTGCACCGGCAACCGATCCAATCACTCTATAATCCAGTAAAAGTCAGTGGCTTATAGGCTAACTTGCTTATACGAATGCAAACATATGCTTTTCTTTGTGAATGTTCAGGCAGATAATTATTCGTGTGCTCAATGTCAATCTGAAATTCAAACAATTTTTTCAAGTAGGATCATGATGTAGTCTACATCCCTTCTTCCACCAGTTCATTTTTCTGATGCAGGCGAGTGCATCGTTTAAATGCATGTCGGCATCATGTGCGTGTTGAGATGGGCAGCTGGTTGGGTTTGGCATCAGCTTAAAATCCAAACCAATACCAGTCAAGCCTCACCTTCTTATCTTTCACGCAAAACCGTTTGGTTTTTAATGTAATTTCCTGACATTTTACAATCAATCCTCGCAACTCACGCTCACGAAGAAGGAAAAAGTATGAGACTGATAAATGAAAAATCAACGTAACGTGCAATATATATTGAGTAAGCATGTTCCACTCGGATAAGTTCCGTGTGTATCAGTCAACAATTCCCAAAAGAGGCTAAATTGCTATTGCTGCTGCTACCCGTTCAATATGCTCAACTTTCCTTTTTTAGTGGAAAGCCTTGACTCCCAGTTTCCAGCGAATGTAGATATATGTATGTATATACATACTTTATCATACATTCATTGACAGTGAGACCAAGAACGATATAGTACAAATGCATGTGGGTTTATGCCCAGCTTTTATTCCTACGGAGATTTCATAGCCACACCACATATCTGCACACCCTGCTAGGTTCCTCTTTCTACTCGAAGTGAGTCCAATTGCGATTCCACTATCAAGAGTCTTGTCCTTGAAAAGGAGAGTTTTTTCCCATTTCTTTTTCTTTTCTAAACCAAACCATATGTGTGTTTAGTTTTCCCTCTGATGTCTCAACTCTCCACATGGTCTTATCACAAATCGCAATGTTTTCCTTTTCTTTTTCACTCCACTGCAGAGAGCCGTCATATGCTCAGGTAGAGTAAGTGAATTGCAATCATACATATAATCCAAAGGGGAAAGCACACGACATTTGATAATGGAATGAAAATGCATGTTTTCCAAGTAAGATAAGAAAATGTCCTCAAAAAAGGAGGCTTAATGTTTCAGCTTACTTCTTACAACATATGGATAATACGGCGAATTTGCTAGAAAATAAAGAAGTCATGTTATATCCGTGTACAAACAGCAACATTTCACAGAGGAAGTGGGAGAGGTATTCGTAAAAGCTTATTTTTGTTTCGTCCTTTTTTGTATTTGCTAGCAATCCAAAGCCAAGTCTAACTATAAGCTACCCAAAAACTGAATGAATAACCTGCATCCCTCCATTCCATTGAATCATTCATTGAATACAATAACCCACAATGAAGTTATATGTATGCAGAAGACTCAGGTGAAATACACCAGAAAACTAACCACACAAGTGTATTTTTAGTTAGAGCTGATGTTGATAGTAATAGTATGGCTCAATTTTCTGCATGAAAAGATTACATCTGCTTCTTTTTCAATGTACTTACACGTATTTTGCCTAAAGTACATGACAAGCTTCCTTCTCTTATTGCTTGCTTATCCATATTTTTTTTCTTTTTCTTCTTCCTTTGGGGGATTGCATTGCTTCCTACTTGTGCTTCACTTCAACATTTGCCTTGGAGTAAAAAGAAGAAGTAAACCTACACCAAACTGAGAGCCACGCCACGGTTTATTTTCTTTCGTCCTCTTCATCTTTACCAGAACAAATACATCAAAAGCATATAATAAATATCCTAGAGGGATATATATGAAGAAAATAAATAAGAATGGCTAAAAACCATGAGATCTGATGATGACATGACACAATGGGCAATGTAATCATCAGAAAATGGAATGATATACATGTTTTGTGGTATATAAGGAAATGAGAAGATGTTGGATGTAGAAAAATTTATATAACAAATGTCCTTTTCTACTTCTTACAGAAGACAAGACACAATCACATGACCATCAAACAGTAGCAAATAATAAAGATGCAACTGCGTGCTTACTTATTACATGCGCGTAACTTGTCATCTCTCATTCACTCGCTCAATTCAACCATTCATTCATTCTTAAGCAATAATAACATAACAATGTGATGATGACAATGAGGGAAAATTACATTTTTTTTGTGCTCACATTCATTTACAAGAGTACACACAAAACACTTGACACAATATACAACTCTCAATGGGATATGATGGGAAGACAGATAAAAAACTAGAGAGTAAGATATGAGAATAGAAAATGTTTTGGGTAGGTTCTACCTTTTTTCTTTATGAAATGAACTGCGACCATAATAACATTAAAAGACAGAGGGGAGCATCCACATTATACTTATTTTTAGGGAAACCGAAATAATGTGATTGCACGTGAATGACAAGCCAACTTGATAGCGATGGTATAAGCAAGTGATGTGATATACGTAAAGTGGAGAGTAAGAGGGTGCCGATTTTTGATGAATATTTTTTTGTGAAAAAAATACTCATATATTTTCAGCTGACAGTTCTAATATTAGGTTTCCAAATTCATTGGGCTTTTGAGATAAGATTGATAGCTTAGATAAGAGTACATGTTAGGGGACGGAATGTGAAAGACTGGCTAATATTATGCTACATCACGTTTTCTTGATTTCAAAAATAAATGTTATTTGGGAAAACCTTATCATGATATTAATTTGATGTATATTGAGAGACTAATCTAATAAAACGATGTAATTACGATTTAAATAGATAATCAAAGAAAAGAAATAAAGTGGTGGGTGATGATTCAAATCCCGCAGAGACACTTGATAGTGTAATCGTATGAATGAATGATCGTAACGAATTCGAAACAACAGATGGAATATTTTTTGGAATATCCTAATTCATAAAACGTGACATGGAAAAATACGAATTGTCACGACTTGAAAATATTTTTGTATAATACAGCTTCTTTACGGAGCCGACCAACTGTCAATATCAAGATGGCTGAATGTGTAGCGAGAGCGCAGAGTTGTTCATTTGGCACTATTCGAAAAAGACTTTTCGATCATCGACAGTCAAGATTGTAATCTCACGGTTCATCTTTAAATGGACATAATTCAAATATTGTAATATGAACCAGTAATCGAAAAATATTTGCAGAGGGTTTGCTAAAACTTGAGCTGCAAATCTCTTACATTTTCATTGTTCAGATTTTCAAAATGGATAACACTTCTTTACACAATTATTATCCGGAATAATATGCTTCAAGCTGAGTCTAATCCACGAACGGAGAAAGAAGAGGAAGTTTTATTATTCGCTTCATGTCTTCATACACGCATAATCGAATAATTATCAGTCTTTCAAGCTGTGATCACATTGGGGTTAACTGAAGCAGATAGTGAGCAAATCTCACCGTGAGAAACTTTCTACGGATGTGCTTTCACTCTAGCACACTCATGCTTTATACACTCTCTAATTCCGTAATAAAAAAGGAAAGTTCCATTTCTTCTGCTCTAATTACTTTCCTTTACATATTTTAGTTGAAAACCAGGCTTTGGCACGAATGCAGCAAACTTTGGGTCTGTTGGTGTGAAGCTTCGCCAACATAAAACTTTTTTTTTGCTTTACCCGATCCAAACAAAATTCCAAATATACCTTTGATGAGCTTGAATCACAGACAATGCCACGCTGATTTCACGCCTCTGGTTAATACTTGTTAAAAGTATAGTCATAAGTGCACTATCTGAGCTCACAAACCAATTCTGAAAACTTTGACAAATACCAGTGTGCTTTTTACCATTTTTATATAGACGGGAAAGAGATTTTCTTATAAACCCTTTTGTCGCCCTTGCAAAAAAATTGTATTATCCGAATTAATTTTGAGTGTATTTTCAGCATCATGTAGTGGAACACTTGCTAGTGACGCTAATTAGTAGATTTAATTAATAATGGAAAGCCTCATGACTACTTTAAGTAGACCTTGAAGTACTATTTTTATTTGAGCATGACACGTGGGAGAAACCAGCAAAAATCGATTCATAAACTTCCAAATATGAGTGACGCCGTTGGCTCTGGCAAAGTGTCAAGCTTTCTTCCATGTACATGTACAGTTTTTAGTATGCTGGAGGCTGGAGTGTACCACTAAACCCTCTCCTTGACATTGACATACTTCCAACAACAAAAGTTCAAATGTCCGCTTTTAATTTTTCATTCAAACATTTCACTTCAGTTTCAATTTTGCTTTGCTGTGTCAGTACACAATGCAACAAACATATTTTTTGCGGAGAATTTAGTTTGTCAATCGGAACATGAACCGGCTTCCTCAAATTTCGAAGGACGTCCTTTATAGTATAACTCTTATCCATTCACGATTGTTGTAAAGCATTCATTAAATTTTCCATGTAGCATGTTGACACTCGCCAACCACTCTTGTTTTGCTCCATTTACGTCGGAATACACAAAAAGCCAATGTTACCATACAACTTATTGTGACGACTGAAATCCTTCCTTTAAATAAATGCACATTTCATGTTCCAAATTAAAATGAATACTCACACTCAAGAGTAGGAAAGGCTACTAATTGTGTTATGCATTTTATGAATGAATTTTGCATGAAATAGTTTTGAGTGAATGAAAAAGTTGTATTATACGCCCAGAAAACATTATTTAGCCAAGACTAAAGCAGCAGTAGACTGCAACTCTATTTATATCTGTATAGCTGTTCATGATATAACAGAAAGGTTTCTGACAACGGACAAGTAGCGTTTACTCTTCAGAGCAGCACAGCATAAAGATAAAGTTAGGGTTTCTAGTTCTATCCTTTTCAGGCAAACCCATGATGTTTCACATTATATCGACCAACATAACAAGAGAAAACAAAAGTGTCCAAATTTTGTAACTGGGTCATCTTTCTACGTGCATAAGGAGCGTTAGCGGTTGAGTCACCAAAAACTAGAAGAAGCTCGTTAGTCGAGAAGGAGGGCGGAAGAAAGAAAGTATAGAAAGTCAAGGCATAGGAGACAGTCCATTATTTCGAGTCATTTAGATATGTCTTACATAAAATATGTGGGAGTAGTACACACGGGACTAGGCAAGTACGTACTTCAATATAAAATGTTTTTCTGTCATCTACTTAGGCAATGTACAGGAAATACTAGAGCGTGTTTTTGTTTCAAATGTAGTACTTCCATCCGACCGACCGACAACTCACAGTCAAATATGGCCATTCATAATAGGAAACGACTGGATGAATGACTGCGAGAGAGAAAAGACAACCATTTTAAATTAAATTTGGTCCAGTAAAGCCTAACATGCTTGGTGTGTGTCTTCTCATCACCAAAGTTCACCTGGAATGAAAGTGTGAGCAATCATTTCAAAAAAGCATATGGGCGCATAGCTATATGTTGGAACAAAGCAGTAAAACTGCCACGGACGAAGAAAGTTGGTGGGGGAAAGCCCATCTCATGCATATGTATGAAATTAGGTTCACATTTTATTTATAAAATATGATAGGTTTACGCATCCATCTCCCTTTGTTTCAAACTACATACATAGCCCTCAAAGCCGCCCACAGGTTCGGATGTCTGCGTTAAAAGGAAAATAAGCAATTGCTTCACCTTTCTTCTAAGCCAGTCGCACACGGAGTGGAACACACACCATCATATTGTTATATATATCACACACCGAAGCTAACTAGGATAAGGTGAGAAATTCTCTCCTTTTCGCTTTCCGCCAACTTTTCGCAGATGAAAATCTGGGTCTAATTCACCAAACGCGAACTACAGGCATGAGACAAGGAAAAGGATGGAAAAAGTGTTTCATTGTTGACTATATACGCGTACACAGAGAAAAATAAAGCGTATTATGCATACGTAACATGAAGCTCTTTGAAGGTGGCTCGACTGACATGAAAGTTTTCTAGTAAAGAACTCGCGTGTGTTGAGCTATCTGCTCCTCTAATTTTCTTCCTGTCCGTCTTTTCTTTTATGGCTTGACGAAACAGCTCGAAACTCAGCCTACGCTTCTTTTGTATTGCTCATAGGCAGCCAGGGAAAGCATACTGTATTTTTACACTGTCCGCAAAATTACTTGCGTGCGAAATATTATTCCATGTAAAGATAATTCCGAGAACGTATAGCTAGACAAATGAAGACAAGAGTATTCACCTCAAAACCATATCGACATAGCACCAATAACTACGTGTTTAAACCTGTACATTAATAGGTGTGCTATAGGCGCTTTCTTTTCTTCTTATCTTTCCTTGCACAACTTTAAGTAACGTGGTGTGGTGTGCTTCCCTTTGGGATGCTTAGGAATTCTTTATTTTAACTTTTGTCTTATCATAACAAGTCCCGCTGAATCTGCGTATGACGCCACAAAACTTTGCGTTCAAAATAACCTGCTAGCCATCGGCTTTCTTGAAACTGTTCAATTTGTTAACGCAACTCATATGCATACAATATTACAAAGATATGAATCGAATAATTCCAAAATATAACCAGACATGTTACATTCCATGACAGTTCTTAACGTGTTGCAAAAGCCAATTTTTTAAGACTTGTATAATTTCTCTATAATTAGCAGATAATTTGTGTACAAATTATTCGTTGCAGCTTTCCATTGCAACATTTTTCCACAACATAGCTTTATATACTTACGGTTTATAGGTACATTAAATTCTCATTAATCCGTGAACGATAATATAAAAGGTGGTGTAAGCGTTCCCACCTTTAGAGTTATTACATCAGCATAGTTCTGAATTATTGAGTAACTGCTGCTGAACCTTTGTTATTACGTTATATTATACAACAAAGCATACCAAACGAAAGAAATGTTTGAACATACGCTTAGGGGAAAACAAGTAACCAAGCTTCTTACATTGATACGGATACAGCATACAGTACAACCCCCGTTTTCTTTGACAATCAGTAGGTTTCTCTTCAGTAGATTACTTTTCTAACTATCCACATCTTCCACGATACACGCTTCGTTAGTGAAAGTAAAAGAAGCTACATGTCTGTATCCCTCATGCCTTTTGGTTGAACAGAAGCTAGCTCTCTACATTTTGACTTTCATTTTCAACTTGAAATGTTAATAGGGTGTAGTTTAATGTATGTACGCAACACGTACACATACGCATACATACTTTCATTCATACCTACCATGGCAAGGCAATAAATTTTCAATCACTTTTTCCCGAACCAAAAACTAATTTGTTTGAAACGAACGATTACACATCACACAGATGTGGGCTTGAGCTACTTTCCTATGTGGATGCATCCGATCCATTGTGCTACTATTCACTTCACCCATATTTTGTCTTATATGCATGCTTATTTCATTCACTCCTCTGTTTACTTGCTTGCAGCAGAAATAATAATATTAGGAAGTAAAGTAGTAATAAGAGGGAATCACAGCAGAAGCAGCAGCTGAACACAAAGAAACATTTTCTCGCGTTTTTGTTTCCTACCCTCTATATTGATGCCGCTGTATACTGCAGCAATATTATTATTGCACATAATATCCTTTTGCTTCTCATTCCTCCGCCATTGGAAGTGAGTCAGTTTCCTCAGTTATTTCATTTATTACCAGAACAGGCGATGCAATGGGTGAATATGTGAATGCTAAGCATCAAAAAGTAGGCTTTCAAAATACACATTTATGCTTATAACACTCCTCCTTTTAGTTTGGCTACCCAAAAAATTGATACTGAATGGATTAAAGCTATTCTAGATAGGTGCATAAAACCAACTCTTATATTGCCTCTACTAATATAATTGAGCTGCACTATTCACTACTTGACTGCTGGAAACTTGAGCGGATATAAATATTATTATCGTTTTGAGAGTATGTATAAGGAAAGCAATGCAGTGCAGCATAAAATTTTATGAATCCTCTATTTTACTGCAGTTTTCTTTTTTCTGTTCTCTTCTTCTTTCCAACCCTGGAAAATAATACCCCTTTTTTCCTTGATGTATGTTTATTATGTCATCTCTCTTCTCATATGTGGATGTTATGTGTGTATAGAGTATGTGTAAGCAAATACACAATCATATTATACACCTCCAAGCACACACAAACTACAAATCGACGATTACAAACTGCTCCTGTGTAAACGGATAAAGGGAATATTAAATTACCATATAGTTTACTTTGCCTCTTGGCCATTCATTTCTGACTTTGACTCTCTTTCTCTACTCATGTATACTATTATGAAAGAGCTTCTGGTCTGCTTTTTCTCTTCATTCTTGCTTTTTTTATCAAATGTCTGATCAAATGGTAAATATACAGTGGAACTAGTGTGGGCATGTAAAACTAGTAGTAGTAGCAGCACAGCTCACTCTCATTCATTTTTTTGCTTGCCTTTCATTACTTACATGCTCAGTAGACATACACAACACAACCCACTCCCATTTTGTGTGTGAGCAGTGTGCTTCAACCAGTCAAGTGTTTAATCTGTCAATAGCAATTCTTCATCCAGAAAAGGAAACATCCGTGCAAACACGTGCAATTATATTCTTTTTGTTCCTTCAAAAGGGAAAACATGAATATACATAATGCATACAATACAAAGTCAATTTCAATACAAAACCAATAACCCCTTTTAGATATCTATCTGAGAGCTGAACATACTTGAAAAGAAACAGAGAGGCTTTTAAAGGGTGATTTGTAATCGAGGGGGCATAACGCAGCCCATTTTCTTATTATTACGTATGTAGATCCAATGATTCAAATGAGACGATAATAGTAGAGGACCTCTTCCTTCGCACAAATTCAATATTAGCATGAGATGCCTCGAGCTAGAGTCAAAAGTTGTAAATATGTCGGATAAAATGAATATTGCAGCACAATCACTTTGTAACAGCTCACAAACAAAATACATTTCTGCTCTTGTTAGTAATTGAATATGTGTGTGTGGATTGAAATTGAAATGGCGAAAACATTTCTGTTTTTCTTTTATATTCCAGTCGCCCATGTTGCAAGTTCCCCAACCTTACGATAATGATTTCCCTTTTATTTCCAGCCTTTTCTTCACCAATTTATTTTCATCGAACCGAACTTGAAAAACAATTTTAAGCCGGAAAAGGCTAATATTAGATTTATTTATCAGCTTTTTGTTCTCATATCATGGAACGATTATCATCACCATAATCATAATCTTGACTGTTATCTAATTTCTCCAGCAATTTCCTTTGGGTAGCTGACTGACGACCTAAATAAACACACGATATCCTACTCAAACGGGAAAAGGAAACAGCCGCATGGTGGGAGGAGCAAATATTTGTATAGATTAATGCCTACATGATCAACATTTTCATCAACATAATACATATTTCCCTTCGTTTTGGTAATTTTGAGGGCAACACCTTGAAGCTACAAATGTGTATATATTCAGAGAAAGTTTTCCCTACTAAACTTAACACGACGTTGGTACATGGCCCATTGATTTTTTATACGTGAGCATTTCATAAAATTGATGCTTGTCATTAGACAAAATTTTCATAGAAAACTTTTTGGATAAGCATTTTGCCCCGATTCCCATTTGTTTACTCAAGTTTTGTAGTGCTTTGGCATGACATATAATGTCATAACATAACCTCGACGGAGACTTTAGCTTTAGCTGCTATAAATTATGCTTCCTCTCAAAACATCATGGATGTCAGTAGGAGCCCTGGGGAAGTTAGTGGAAATGGTGGGGGTAATTAATTTTAAGCTCTAATTCAACACTAACACCACACCATCCCGAGAAAACTATCAATCCTCCAGCTCCTTTTCCTTGCCTTTCTCCTTGTTTAGATAGCATTATCCTCAGCCGTGCTTTCCCTTTCGATGTTTCGATTGCCGCTTGTTTTTTTGGAAACTCGTTAAATCCAATTAAACATTTTCATATGAATAATGAATAACATTTCACGGCTTGATTTTAATGGGTCTCGCTCGACTCACTGCAAGCTATATAGAATGTTGAAGGAGTTGAGAAAATTTTGTTTGCTGACTCCTTCTTTTAGCCGCAATAAGACGAAAGGGCGAATGAAATCACGGAGCAAAATGTTGGATGAAATCAAAACGTCCATTTTCATAAATACCGTTCCTAGATTACTTGTTCTGAGCACTGGTCCCACAACTATAACCAAAATCAGTTGATAGTTTATAGCCGTAAGGATCTGATTCGACTTTCTCTAGATTTTTCTTTTTTATTTTCTGAGCCATTAGTGTTGCTGCGTATTCGTGATATTTACTATTATAGTGGTGCAAGTAGTAAAATTATTTCGTAGCCGGGCAATAAACTGGTCGTCATCAACTTTTCCTCTCTGGCACTGATGATGATATAAAGGGCAGTGGAGCAAATTCCGTAGGAAATAAAAATAGCACGAAATCGTGCTCCACTGTGTTCCGTAATTTTTTATGATGGTGTTGATGCTAAAATACACATGAGCAAAGGCAAACACAAGAAACCAGATCTGGCTTCAGGTACATTTGGCCTTACAAGCCTCTACCGCCATCATCATCATTTTGAACTGTCCATAATTCGCCATTGTTTCTTTCCTTCGGTTTTGCCTTGCTCCCTCAAATATGTACAATACACAACAGAGAATGTTAAATAAGTCGACGTGTGAGCCAAACCCAATAATTTACATAATAAATCTTGTCATGTCACTCTTTCGCGTGTTTCCTAAAGATACTTTAGGAAAAGATATTAGCTCATTGAAGGGAAAACCAGCAGAAAGAATAAACCAGGCAATAAGCAGCGGCGGTGGAGTAAAATATGTTGTGTATATTGTATTACTTTTGTATTGCATGAAAATCGTCCTTTTATATCTTTCTCTTTGTACCTTTCCTTTAGAGAAAACAAAACGAGGAAAAAATTTAAGAGTCTTTAACGGTTATAATAGCAATTTGATGTTTACAAGAAACGTGTGGGTGCCTTTTGTCTTGTCGATTTCCGTTCTCCTTACTTAACACAACGGAGGAAATGGAGGTAACCCATCTAGTCCTAGCAGCACACAGGCATGTATAATGCTGGCAAGAGGAGAAAGCCAAAGTCGATGATACTTTATGTGCATAATAATTCTCATCTCAAGTGAACCAAGAGCAAAAGGAATAAAAAGCTGAACATGGAAGTGATGTAAGTAGGGCAGTGTGGTGGTGTGTGTGGTGTATCGTCATCGACGCATGCATAAATGATTATGGCCTGCATAGCATAAGATCCTCGGCAAGACAGCCTGAGTGAAATGCCTTTGGCACGGAAATATAGGCACTACAGCAAGCAGGTCTCAAAGTAACCGTTTTTATAAAAAAACAAGGATATTTAGGTAAATCTGCTTGATGTACCATTATACGGTGAATGTTGTCGCTTTTCTCCGAGAGAGAAAAATGTATGGTAATGGTTTTTATTATAGAAACGCGTTAGAGGAATGAGGAGAGCATATGGTTCCAGCATCATATCTTTTTTTACTCTTTACAATCATTGCTTTTTACGGTCGTGCCGTGTATATGCTGCCTAAAAAGAGAAAGGAGGCTGGAGGAGCAAAATGAAGTGCCTTCATCAGGGCTTTCCATTCAACCGATTTTGGATTCTTTTAGTGTGCACATGTAAATGAACTTTCTCTTCATTTTCCTTCAAAATTTTAAATGTGTTCCCTGACTGGCCTAAAAGTTCCATGAACTAGGTCCGTGATCTGCGTCTTCATCATTCTCCTTTCCTTCATGTGGCTTGATGGCATCATCCCCAAGAGTCATCAGCCGCACAAGAGTGAGTATATATATATATGCTGAACAATTTGAATACATAACGAAACGGGGGTATGGATACAATAATAACAATAACAATTGTCCCTTCCATATACACACAAAGGGGGGAGCACTCATCGCTTATACACACGACACCAGCAGCGCTTTCAACTTTTAACTTTATGACGGGAGTGCTGGGCCGACGCTCATGTTTGTTTAGTACGTACGTACGTATCATTGCTGCAAAACCCCCAGAAGGAAGTCGTTTGTAGAATTTTGCAAACTTTTCGCGTACTCTGACTCTGTGTACCCCGCGAGAAGTCCGTAAGGGAATTATGCTAAGTTGATTTCTAATGTTGCTCAGGAATTTTCCACAATAATAATATACAAACTGTAAATAACTTTGTCATCTCTCATACCATCCTTTCCTTCTATGGGTAAGAGTACAAAGTTAGCTTATTTTGATCCTTGTGGGGATGCGAAAGGGGAGGACAAAAAGGAACAAGTGTCGAGTGTTGACAAGTCACACAGTGACATCGATGGCAATAGAAAGGGGCCAGGCCACAAAACAGTAACAGAATGTAGATGAGCTCATTCTCCAAGGATATTTTTTCGCGTCTGGCAAAAAGATATACTACGATTTTAGTGTCATGATGATGTTGGCCTCTACAAATATTAAAACGGACTCAGCTGCACAAGTCATGGCTGGATAAACTTGACCGAATACCTACTACATTAGAAAGAAGCTTGACTTGAACATATATAAAACCAAACGGGTAGAAGGGTGTGTAGGTAGAAAACGAAGTATGCGAAAAGGGAAATATTTTTTCTTGGAAGTCTTCCGTTTTACCTCATTTCCCTTTTTATTTTCGACGCTCACTGGGGACAGGTAGGTAGATTGTAACGGAGCGTTTGGGTTGCGTTTGGTATGGTATCATATGCAGAACAATAAAAGAGAAATTGTATAAAGTTCATATTATCATAATAATTCCATGAGTTTTGGTTCGGTTGTTGGAGGAAGAAAGAGAGAGTAAAGTGGAAGTTTGTATACTTGTTCCTTTCCTTATACCTACGTGCTTGGCACCTCTTTTTTCTTTTTCTCAGTTTTTTGCAAGTACAACAGCTCCATAAGTAGCGAAGGGAAAAACGAGAGGTGGTTGCAAATGAAGATGCGCAAAAAATAAGAATGTACGAGTCTGAAACATTTAACTTTTGCTTTGTAAAGAGAGCAGCTGCCTAATAATAAGTAGTAATATAGTACGTTGTAGAGATGCTTACGGGAATGAAACGGATATGGATAAGCGGATAGCTATTGGAGCAAAAAAGTAATATTATCTAAATTCACGGGATAAGTACCCAATATGCTACATAATCCATTGTAAAATGAATGAAGCCACTTTTTAATGCTACTAGAAGACAAAAATGAGCTCATTTCACTCCCTCCCACATTCAATTTCATCCTGTTTCCATGTTCTGTATGGTTCGTAGATCTCTTTGCACTTCACTCCCATGTCATTGTTTTGTGAATTATAATTCCATGCAAATTATTCTTTTTTTAGAGAGCAAAAGACGAGATGAAAGACATGGAGGATTTTAACTTGAAAACCGGGTCGAATCTGTGGGAAATTTCCCTTGCTAATGCCTCCTTCTACGAATACCACATGATATATTACCTTAAACTCTCTGTTGGTCGGGATAGTAAAAATATTTGACTTATTTTTATTTTTTAAACCCTCTTTCATGGCATACAAAATATACAAATTTTCCCCAATACGGTGAGACTGATCTCACAAATTAATATTTTCTAGATAATACGTTATTTCATTCCTATGCAAAAACAGGACTGTTGTACAAATGCATGGTATATGGTGTGTTACTTTTTTCAGTTTTTTTACGGTTCACCTAGCTTCGTGTTTAGCAGTTGACAGAATACTTCTAATGGGAAATAGGCGTAGTTCCTTGAATCCAACAGACATCAACCCTTTGCCTTGCTGCGTATATTCATGGTATTACACCAGGAAGTGCAGAGAACTTATGCTTCCTTCTCTCCATCCATCTCTCCCTCGTTCCACACAACTAATCCGGTTGTGCTGGTATAGGTTTGGTATGGGAGATTATGATCTGATCGCATCGCATGGTAGAATTTATCAGCATATAGGTTTCATATCAAGTTACCACACAAGTGCATTTTCAAGCGGTAAAGCATGGGAGTGTGAGAGCTTTAAAATTAAGAAGTCAAGTCGGAAAATTATTTTCAAACTTCCGTAATATAATACGAAATACAACACGTTAAGGTTGTAGGCAAGTGGAACAACCCAAGCAGCAATCCTACACCATCATAAAGTAACTGTCAAGGATTCGGACTGAAGGTGTCATTTGTTCCACACAGTTTAAAAGCTTACACATAACATTATGAACAAATCACGTCAGTTTTAAAATGAAATATAATACACTAAACGTTTCTGTTAGGCTTCCATCCCGGTTCAGGTGCAAAGTAATCAAATCAAGGTAGAAAGAAGCCTCATAAATTTTTCAGTGCTGAACAATTGTTGTCAACTTTGCATGACACAAAGCCAGATGAATTGGTACGAGGCAAGGTTCACCCATCATTACAAAGCTAGCATCATAATATAGATTTGAACTATCCTTGTAGTTTCAGTCAGGTTCACCTTCTCGACCACACGTTTCCTTTCGTCATTAAATTCATTTTTACAGCTCCATAAATACTGTGCTCTAAGATTTGAGGAGGCACGTAAAGAAGAGAGTATTACAAAAAAAAGTCCAACCCCGTTCATTTCATTAAGATTTTCATTCCCCTAACTTACAAAGGTGGGAAAAGTAGTTGGATCCTAAATGTAAAATACCGAGAAGAATGCTACCTTCCCATGAATGAATTGGATGATTATGATTGCAACGGTGTGATGTGTGTGCAGCTATTCTTTGTCACATTATGTAACAGTCAAGAATTACGAACAAGAAAGAGTTAGCACCGTAGCACATCTCATAGATTCAGTGATTATATGGATATTTCTCAGGAATCGCTTTTAAAATAACAGAAGGAAAGACGCGTACCTACTAATATATAAAGCTCTTGTGAATAGACGACACACATTATATATAATTTCTTTGTAAGTCTCTTCTCTCTTTGCTTTTTCATTCTTCTTTTTTAGATTATTTATTTGGATAATGGAGAGCACGCATGGACGCCCTTGAATGAATGTATGGCATTTCGAATGGTTTCATAAAAGAGTAGGAGGACGGACGAGGACATACCAAAGAACATTTTCTACCTTACTTTACCTTTTGTCCGGAATATATGCGTAGATGAGAAATATAAAATATTATGCATCTTTCACCACAGCGTCAAATAAGCTGACTCACAATCACACAATATAAAAAATGTATTTCACGATGTGGAGTTCGTGATGTATCCCATCCAGCGTTTCCCATACAATTTATATCACTCTTAAACATAATATATTCGGATACGAATAATATGCATCCCTTTTGTCCTCATCACAGCGGTAGCCTCCATAACTCTGCAAAGGAAAAAGCTTTTTGATCCGGATTTATCATTTGCTTCAATGACTTCTTTTCTCGAGAAGGAGAGAGAGAGAAAGGGAGAGCTAATATTCTATCCATGTAGCCTGTCATTTGAATTGAATGAGTTGGCGAATGTTTGTAATCCGTCGCATATGACTTCATGTTTTGGGATGTAGTACCAGGGAATCAAAACGATTCTCTATTCAAAATCTCGTGGATTAAAAGTTATGTAAGTTGCTTCTACGATATGACGATTCCACATCTCTCTCTCTGACGGTCACACTAATCACGATTTTGTCAAAGGAAAGCCAGTGTTTCTGCATTTAAATCAAATATGATGCATCACAGTGTAGTTGCTTTGAGATTGTTTGTATTGCACATTTTGCAATTCAGTTGGACCAGTCCAAACCCATGCTCAACCCTAACACAAGAGGATTTGCTTATGAAAGTACGTTTTTAATCTTTCATCAAAGTGACGGGCGAAAGAGCCAATATACAGAACATGTGTGTGCTCGAGGCAAAGATTTGTACAAGCTTAATCATAAAATCACTCAAAAAGATCAGGACTTTCATAACCTTTTAGACGGTTGAATCTCACAGTCACGAATCTATTAACCATACTGGTGGGTAGTGAAATATGATTGCTTTGCTGTTTATTTTAATTACTCTCATGTTGCAAGGTTGCTCTATAAAAGCGGCTTTAAATTGAAACCCGTAAATTCTTCCGGTTTCCTTTCGGAGAAAGAATGATTGCATTATTGATACCCACGTAAAATTAATGAGTGAATGAGCAGGTAAAAATAGTTTGCATCCGTTCGCTAATTGGAAACCGTACCTCGTCTACCATGTCAGGCAGAATTTTTTATCGTAGGCCCAAAGGACAGGCTACGAGGCTCAACATTTGATTATAATTATTCTTCCCGTTCATCAATCAGAATAATTTAAGGATTTTAATTAGTGATTCTTTAATAATCTTTATAGACCCATTCATGCTCATTCAGTTATAGTTTTTTAAATCATTTGTTTTTTCACCAGTCAAAACCGTTAAAATTACAATGTCAGTTTTTTTGTGCTCCTGCAAAAAAGTCATTTCAATGAATGATTTTTCTTCTCTAATTCTCAAAAATCACTTTCATTCACTGTCATCGTCCTGTCCTACGAATGTGCTCATAAATCGCTTAGAAAATGAATAAGCGACCACAGAGGACGATTTCTCATCGTAGATTTAATGCATCATAAAATTGTTTCGGGCTCATGTTTCAAGCACATAAATTAAATGCGTGGTGAAGTCATCAACTCATCAAAAGTACGCAACGCATTTTTTGTTTCCAAAGCGCTTACGATTGCTGCATGCTATATTTACACAATTTCCATCATGTCAACTGTCAATTGACATTTTATTTTTAATGATGATTTTCTGCTACCTCTTGCTATAGCTCTACTTGGTGCAAGAGCTTTAATAACTTGAGTCCATTTTTTCTTCCAGAGTAAGTTTCTTAATAGTTTTTAATTGGAGAATGGGAAAAATACTATTATTGTAGGTGTTTTCAATTCCCTCCTGTGGTTACGTTTGTTTTCCATATGTCACGACCAATTTAAAAATACATACTTAAACCCAAATAAAACCCAATACAGGTTGATTTGGTAGTCAGGTCATGAGGACTGACGTGAATTGGGCAGTTCACCCCATTATGGAAACCACTAAATAACGCTCCTGCCAATCCTCTTCAGCCAGCCCTCACTCAAAATTGGGTATGCGTAAACCTTTCTCAAACTGTATTAGATCGGCCCCTCTCCTGTTTCACAAGACAATTCGCAATGTTTCATTTCTCTCTTTCTCTCTGGTGAAATTGGTGTAACTATCTCTCCTGAGTAATTTATGTGATATCCTTGTCAAAAATAACATTAGGCAATGGTTTCACAGCAAACTACGTGGGATACCTAATAAATGTATAAAGCGGAGAGACAGGTATATATACAGACATTGAAATATTTGCATACAGATATATCCCATATAATCGCTAGTCATTATCATCATCATCATCATCATCATCATTCTATCCCGGTTCAAAAACATTCTTTTACAGGAGCAGTGACACCATCGTGAGCCAAAATAACAGTGGCAACACCACCGATAATTATGTCTGTGTAGAAAGAAGGAACAGTCATGGTTAGTTAGTTAGTTATAATGCCGCAAATAAATGACCATTGTATGATGACTATTTAAGAATGCATACATTCCGCAGGCTGTCCTTTCATTAGTAGGAGAAGAGGGACGAAAACATTTTTAGTGTATCAATCTCCCCATATGAACATTATATGCCCATTATTTCTCTCCTGGACTTCTCTCCCCATTCCCATTGTCAGTTTTAAACGTAAACATTTGTCCACTTTGAATGTCCGCCCTTTTCGTTTTTTTCCTTTTCAGCTAATTCATCCTGCACTCCAATCTTTTTTAGCTTCCGTAATTCGCTAATCTCACGCGGACATGAAGATAATAGATGACTTTGCTTTTGGATAATTATGCATTTGAGAATGGTCACAAAACCCGTTTTTATTTCTATTTCATGTCTCCCTCAACATAAAGTAGCAATCAAGCAGCTCACTGTCATAATTGCTATTTCACAGTTCTTATATCCATTTCACCAGAATCCATCACACACATCATATAATCATATAGAACGGAATGAGGAAGAGAGGTAGCCAACAAACAAAACAAACCTTTTGCTGATGTGTTTATTTAAATATGTCCAAGCCAATCTACATATTATATACAGATAGTAGGGCACCTTCACAATTTACGACGAACATAGTCGATGTGGTGCAGTATAGAATGCATTCGGTGATAATAAATAACTCCCTGGGAATGAAAAATGAGCGAAAAAAAGAGTCGGCAAAAAATGGAGTTATAATTTGGATGCTCAACTAGAAGGATATAAGTATAGCTTCTAGGATATAATGGCACATGAAAGGTACCACAATTACAAGTTGTTTGTAATGGACAACTCCGCAGTTTTAGTAAATACACATGCCCATGCTACTACTTTTACACTCTCATCATAATCATCATCATTCTCACCAGCGTGAGAGTCTAAGTGAGTTCAGTTGGAGTAGAGTCGAAGAAGAAAACGAGAAATTGCAAATGTCTTGCTACTGTTTAGTTTACTACATCACACAGCCACTATTATTTTTACTACCACTCTAGCCTCCATGAGCCTAAATGTAGTTAGGCAATAAGGCTCTTCTCCTTTTTGTCACCAGCATTGTCATTATCATCATTTTCATAGAATTGCATTGCAAACTCTCTGGGAAAATGAAGGGAGAGGGAGACAAGAGAGGAGAAAAATGCAAAAAATGAACAGCAGAAAATCCATTACTGTCACCATTAAGAAAGGGGACGAACGACCATCTCATCATCATACTGTACGATTGAGAACATTTTTGCGTATTGTAATACTCTACCCTCCTCCAACAGTTCCATATTATCATCAGATGAATCTCACAAGAGGAATGTAAAAGAGTAGCGAAAATTAATCCTATTGCTGGTCTACAATTCTAATGTTGTAGACCTGCAGCTTTTGGGCTCAAAGTCAAAAATACTAGCAAAGTCTGGACTTTTTATAGGGAAAAATCCATAAACGAGCTAATTTAGCAATCGCTTGAATATGGAACTGTGGGCAACATAGCATGGACAGAAATATTAGCAAGTTATGTAACCAGTTAATAAAACAAGCTACTCAAGAATAACCTAGTTGGATGAATGTGGGTAAGAGACAGTTTTAGCTGCAAAGTGTACACCCATCAGCCAAAGAAAGGAGTTGTAATTAGCCAGCACTTCTCGTGAACAAGTTTTAGTGGAGTTTTTCTGCAATTTTTGAAATGAGGGAAAAAGGCACACGCGCTCAAGCATAGGATTGCTAATGACATTGCCAAAAAAAGAAACGAAGACCTAATGGATAAAAGCAGGAGACTCTGGGCAGCCAAGGATATATGGGTATTATTGAAGGAAGGAAAAGTAGTAGTGGCAAATAATAACCATCATCATTTTCAAGCAATACTTTGCCTTTACAGGAACTGGCGTTACGAACATAATTGGGAAAAGTGTCTGGGATAAACTGTCCGCGGTTTCGGTTTTTTGGTTCGTTACGTAAAAAATCTATTTTGCTTCCTTGACAAGATATCATATCAACCAGCACTTCTCTATTACACACAAACACCCTTTAACAAAAGTGTATACAGACTATAGACACCAGAGATGAGTCCATGAGATGATACGGGAAGAGAGTTTCAGGGTGTGTGAAACAAGTCATGTTTTTTTGCTTTACCAAAATTGAGATTGAAATGGGTTGGCTAGTTTTTTTTGCAATGTGTAATACATGGACACATGAGAAGTTTTAGGATAAAACTTGAATGTTCGCATAAATTTTTGAACTGCTTTGTATGAGTCTCATATCACATTACATTCTGTAGTACTACCGGCAGTTTATTGGTGATGATGACCACGAAACAGACGGTGGTGGTGAGTAGTAGCGGTGTTTGGTGGTGGAGTAGTCACCTCCTGAAAGTTTCAAATTTGATAGCTTTCATTACCCATCATCCATCGAATTTTCCCTTGTATTGGTGAACCACCACATGAGTACGACTAGTTGAACCATTTCATACGGTTTTGAGTATACAGCTATCATTGTTGCCAATTATTTTTTGTCAAAATGTTTTCTACTGTGTGTAGCTCGGTATTACAGTAGTAGCAGTATAGTATAACATAGGATTAGCTTTGGTAATCGTGCAACAATAACAGTTTTAAAAATTGAAGACTACTACTCAAACATTCTAATGCTACGGAATTCTGTATCGGGACTTCTCAATAACAAAAATAAGAACCGAGAGAATAATTTTTTGTGGGATTGGTTCCAATTGATGATGATTGGAACGTCAGGTTTGGTTGGATTGGAGAAAACCACAAAATAAATGTATTCATGTCCACTTACAAAACTTTAGTGAAGCGATAAGAAAAGTCCACGACCGATGAAATAACGGGTTCCAATAAACATATATTTTCTCATGAATTGGTTCCGGATTCTACAGGTTCAAATAAGCAGCATTAACATGTAATGACACCTTAATTGGGAATATTAATGTTTCGATCGAATGAAACAATTTTAGCCTGCTAGCGGAAATGGTACTTTTAAGCCCATTTGTATCATAATATTTCATTGCAATGTTTGTTTTTGTACCAATAGATACTACCACATCACGATCTCATCATCTCTATATCATTGGCATAAGCAGGGTATCAAACCTACTATATATGAACCCATTAAAATTGCTTCAATTTTATGTAACATTATTTTATATTACCGTGTAACAGTTGATTATTGGGTTTGCTACAAATAACTCCCAGTTGTAATCAACTTGTGGTTTCACGTGGAGTCAACCAACACATAATTGTATTGTTCTAATCCTAATTACGACAAATAGTTCCGAAATGGGACAAATTTTTTGGTCAAATCAATATGCTCAGCAACGTGGAACACACAACACATTTGAGTGTCCCAAAACCAAATTGCTTGGTAAAGTTTAACTATCAATGTTGTGATTACATGCAATATTGCCCACCAATTTCCCCATAATGCATGCTTCCACCCTGTCATCAAATTAAGTAGGTGATTTTTTTCTGTTTTACCAACAAAAAGTGAGAAACTATAAATGTAGGCAGACTTACTATATAAGCAAGGCAATTTAACAATGCATAGATGAACACAACCTTGATAGTTTGGAATTTACATCACCGCGTATTGCATGAAATTAGCAGATGGTTACGCGATGTGCTGAAAATTTGTTCCATTTCACGAGCACACGCCATAAACATAAAATTTAGAACATAGAATCAGCGCATTGGCTTCTGCAATCAAAATTTGGATTCGATAGGTGTTGGATTACTTGTCGACAACGTTTTAATACCATATAATATCGTCCACGTTTGATGCTACATAGTAGAACATCACAAACTGTTGTGGTCATTCGTACATGCCTACAATCAACCTCGTCTAGATATTAAAATCCGTCCGAATTCTGCCACTGAAATGTGCCATATGGAGACAAAATGGTAGGTTGGGGATCATTAACCGTTACACAACACTGTTTACATTCCTACAAAAAAGAGTTCTGCAATTATTCCCCGACACACTTACAAAGCAACTTAGCTCAGGCAGTCAACCGATTCCTATTATCCTCATTAGCATTATCATCGTCGTCGTCACCATCATCATTTTTGTATTTACTTTGATGTTTTCTCAAACTAACGGGATTATATAATCTGTATCCGCAACAAACAAAATTGCAAAAACATACCAAACACCCGCATGTCTACAACCAAGTAAAAATCATATATAATTTCATTTCACACAGGGTTATACAACATGTAGAACAAAGACGTTAGTTATCAGCCTTTCATCTCAACATCATCATCTGTCATTGTCGTTTTCGGAAAATGAGAAGAGAATGCAAATATTATTCAGGGAATAGTGCAATATGGTTTTCTACCTTGCACTTTATGCAAAGCAATCACCGTTCAGTTAAACAAGACCCTCCGTTTTACTTCACAGTAGCCATGTGTTCGTTAGTAATTGCACAATTGCTCCTAGTTTAACTATTCGTTTAAGCTTCATTTCCATTTTTTCTGAAATGCTGTGTTTCTTCTTTTCAAATAAAGAAATAAATAAAATCTTTTCGTCATAAAAACATACATTTTATGCATTCACAGTCGTAAAAATACAGAGGAAACAGACGGGTGCTAATAAACTACCATGTAAGGCTTTGTTGGCACAAGGGCAATGTATTGTGTTCATACTGCATTCACCTACCCACTTTTTGTTTAAAGTAGACCAAAGAACGGAACCTGCAATTTCTCATCTCTCCTTTTATATTCAGTTCAGTCAGAGGATTATGTTTGGTGCATGCCATCAGTTTAGCTTTATCAGTTTTATGGAAACAATGTAAAAAGCTAAAGCATGACACACAAGGTGCAATTGAATGTCGGTCGGTAGTACTACAGTACTGCAAGACGTGTAGCCCTGACTCTGTTTCAGGATGAAGCGCTCTATCATTGGAAAGATAAATGGGGAGCTAGAAAAAGTTGGGTTGATTTTATAAGTCCTTTTAAATGGAATGGAGCGACCTGATAATGCCTAAATTTTCTTGCATGTTCGTAACATAATAATAACATTTATATCCCTTATCTCACTCACGATGCCCAACTTTAAAAATGGTTTCTTTTTTTAGTTCACGTACATTACCCAGAAGCAGCAGCAGAGAGTAACTAACCAAGTTTCGTTATTATGACTGGATGACTCCCATAAGTGATAATCTTGGATCCAACCCAACATACACATTTAATGGGATGACTTTTGCATGCAAACCATGCTGCCTCTGCCATTGTATCGAATGGCCATTACAGCAGCCCATCTGGCCCATATGCACATGACAATGGGACTTTAACCGTAATGCATAAATACACATGAAGGCCCTCTCTTTTGCCAACTGAAACAGCTCCGGCTCCCCACCACTTTTTCTAGAAAACTGCCTGGGAAATTCCATGGAAAATGGAAAAGACAGGATCCAGCCAGACCCTTGTTTTCACAGGAAAATGGTCTAGCTTTAGTACAGTTCGCCAGCAAACATCATGTCACATTGACTTTGGCCTGGAACAGTTTTAGAATTCGCAAAAAAAAAATTCTTTGCTCATAGGTACCCGTCAACGTCCTTTCCTCAATGCTAAGCACACACATTACACTTTCATACATAAAGTAAACGTGCTTCATATTATTTTTAGCATCCTTAAACGGAAAACTGTGTCGATGTCGACTATATAATGTCATATAAGGTAGCTGACTAACTTAGACGAGAGCCACTAACATACGAATTAGATGCTTAGGATACGATACGAGCTGAACTGATGTAGATATGCAGAAAGGCAATTGACATTGCATGCATGACTCCTTCTTCTTTTACTATTTGCACGTACATACAAAGAAGAGTTTTCGATAAGTGTCTATACATAGGTTGTTAAAAGAGCTTATTTTGTAATTCTACCAGTGTCCTACACCTTCTATTCAGTTCAGTATTACCATGTACATTTTTTAGGTTATAAAGTTATAATGAACGCAATAATGCATAATGCTTTTTGCTCAATCGTGAAAATAATGATACGCGCGTATGAGCTACGTACGTCCTACATCTTCTTCGTCTTCTGGAGGAGCTTCTGTACATACGCTATACCGTTTCCCCTCAAAACGTCCACATGTTCAAACTCCTGAGGAGAAAAATAAGCGAGTGCGAGACAAACGCTAGGGTGTAAGAGAAGTGGTGTGTGTGTGGTGGTATGAAAAAGTGGGATATTATTGCACATTACATTCTAATAGCTTATATAAAACACAAGGCACATTGCACTTGTTCACAGGGATGGATGCCTAAGCACACATACCAACCATGATGAGAATGGCAAGGCAAAAGAGAGAACTTGGACTTGGGCTCAGTGAACAGGATAATTGAGATGACAGCAGATTGGGTCTAGGATTAAATTGCCCTATTTAGCCAAAAAGTCAACTGCTCTCTTGTCTTGGCTCCTACAGCTCCTGCTGGCAATTGCTATCCTATACTAAAGCAAAAGCAAACAGTGTTGAGTACAATTCAAAAGCCTATATATAGCACAGACAGAAACACAAAAATGTGTGTAATAGTTGTTTGCTTGCTGGATTGAATTGAATCATTGAATGAATGCATGCATGCATGCACACACACTCACACATATTTGTACTCACATACTTAAGTCAAGTTGTTCCCTTTAAAAGTAAAGTCGCGCAATGTCCTTACTCCTAAAAAACTGACAGCCAGGCGTAATATATAATGGCTTAAAAATTTGAGGTGAACCTCCAGCATTCCTCTGCGTAATAGTTTGGATGACAAAATGAAATGGAATGTTAAGTACGATTCATTGAAGCGAGCTCAAATTCCCATATATTCTCACAAGTCTTTAGAACAAATTGAGTGGTTAATGCACACCTTTCTTTTCTTCGTCTTTGGAGCATAATGATGATGTGAATTTATTTTCACATGGGTTGACTAGTGTTGGCTAGAGGTGCTCTACGGATTTTCAGCACAATCAACTGCTTTCAGCAAATCGCTGTATTTGAAACATTACAAATGGAATGTCTGCGAATTTCCTGTGTATGTGTTACATAAGTACATAAATATTCCAGTTCAGGAAAAGCCATTGAATGAGCTCTGGATAGCGTTACATTTTTGGAAGCGAGAAGCCTTTCATTTTAGAAATGAGAGTTTTCGCTTTCATATTGACAAAAAGGATAGAAAGAGAGCAACTGGGTCTTAAAATGGAGCATTTTGTTGACGACACTGCTCTTTTATCCTTCTCTCTCATTCCAACATTTTGCAAGTCGTGTTGCTTGCTGCTGTTGCTTCCTTTTTGTAAAGGTCTTGTCACACCACATTATTCAAAATATCGAAATAATGGCACGTAACAGCAGACAACATGTTTGGAATTCACGAGGACAAAAACCACAAAGAAGCAAACACTGTACAGTAGACATTTTTGCTTCCCTCTCACTCTCCCTGCCTTTTTCTGCGATTGCCATTTTCAATGAAAGCTTTTTGCTGTTGGTGAAAAGCTTGAAAGAGACATCAACAACTTTATATGTAATGTGTGTGTAACGGCTATACATGTTCCCATCAACCAAATATTTTATGTCGATGTCTACTCAAGCCTTTTGCTTTTGAGTTGCGACTGCGACTCTCTGAAAATGAAGAAGCGAGAGTCACATTACATGGTAGGTAATCCATGACATATATATAACTCGTCTTTATATAGACATTGTTATGTAGTTACCCATAATGGCTGTGGCGTGGCTCTCCAAAAGGTTTTGTTGCAAATCCTTATGGGTTTTCGTATGCAACTCGTACACAATGAGAATTGAACCTATTCAATTCAAATTTTGCAAATTACTACAAGTTCATGCAAGTGGCGCGACAGAACTCACACTCACCTCCAATTCTGCATCAATCAAGACTGTTAACACTGATTTTTGTTTTTTACTGGAGTCACTGAAAGCATTTTGAGCTTGGATCGAAAAACAATTCGTGTGAATTCTTTAAATGGACAGACAGACAAATGTACGTCCAGTATATTTTTATAGTTTGATGATGATGCTGAATGAAGCTACTAATAATGATCAGTTGGGCAGACATAATGGCAACTGTGAGAGATTGAGGGCAAGCTAAAACTGAACTTGTCTCTTTAATACCAAATATCAGAAAAGTCCAAGCTTCAGTTAGGTTGTGTAATATATGTACTTGGTGAATTTGGCCTAGGATGGCTGCTGTCGTCATCTAAAGTATTAAAACCACTTGAGCCTGACCCAGAAGCTTTACTTGATTTTCTTGGTATTTCTGTACAAGTCAAAAGCAGCTTAAGTTCTTTAGGATTTGAGAGGAGCAGGAACTAGGAAGGAAGAAAAGGCTGGAGCACGCATAGCTTTCTGTTCAAGAAAAGCAGTAGTGGTGGTGATGATGATGATGGTAGCTTGTAGTATGGTGTGTGGTAGTATTCTATTGTATGTATCAAGCAGTACATATTTTGTTGGTTAAATTATTTTCAGACCAATATATTACGTTACAAAATGCCCCTGCTCCAAATGACTATTAGCATTTCGTACAATCAGACACTACATAGCTTTTAACGTCAGATCACTCCTTATCGCCAAGGGAAGACAGTGGCACTCGCATTAACTTGACAATTTTCGTAAGCCGCTTTTCTCCCAGCGAGTGAACATACACACAAAGTAGGTATATGACTAGGACATGCATCCTGTATGAGATCCAGATGTCTTAAGGAAAAGTCGAAAGGAGCTTCCTGCAAGATCACTTGCTTGAATGTTTACACGCAGTCCCACAAAAGGAATAAGAAAAAGGAATGAATTACTTTTATGTACATACATTATCATTATTTCACAAAAACCGTGGATTTGAGCTGAGACCAGTATTTGCGGAAGACATTCTTGGAATGACCAAAAACTATTGGGTTGGTTTGGTTAGTGGAGTACTTCATCTCTTGCAAGAAGAGAAATAAAGGAATTTCATACAAGGTAGAGGGTTAAGACGGTAAGGAAGACAAGGGATTTTGTTGGAAGGAATTGTCAAAAGTGCTCAGCTTAAAAAAGTTAATACTATCAACTGCCATCGCCACTTTAGCAACCGATGATTATATTCTCCTGTGTTGTGTGTGGGCCGGAGGCTACATAGGTTCGAAAGTGGAGTGAATCGGATTGCTGGTCTCCTGCTCAGATACGATTATCATTATCGGAATTCATGACGAGTGCTACTGAGCCGCTCTATTTCTCCGCAATCCATTACAATGTATTAATGACACATACATTTTTCATGATTCGTTTTATCTTTGAGTGTCATATAACGTTATTATTAACGAGAATGACCGAGGTGGTCAGCGGTCAACGGTGGAGGATCTTCATTCTCTTTACTTTACCCCTTTCCAAGTTATGTACTTTACTAAATCCATATAAAAAAACTACTAATATGCCAAGGAGTTTGTCCAACCAAACTGTTTCACTTTCTAAACGGAAGCATTTCCTTTAATTTAATACAGTTTAAAAATCCATTCCAAGTCCGTATAAATAAAAACCAGGGAACAAGGTTTATCAAGAAATGGTTTTTAAGCAGAATGACAACCCCCTCCTCTCACAGTAAAAAGTACACAATGAATTTGTTTACCATTCAAAGGACTGGCATGAATGAAAGAGCGGAAGGAAACTTGGCGTTTCCTTTGAGTCACACGTCAAGTCAAACTCCATTTTTGTATGTGCTCTGCTTGAGCGATTTGGAAATTAATGTGCAGAGTAGGGTAATAGTAACTACTATCCCTGAGGAAGGTGGACAGAGTGGCTAAAAGCAAAATGGAAAGTGCATTCATTTTCTTCTCTCATTTCCATACAGTTTAGAAAAACGCACACGAAACATCCACCCCCAAAAATCATGGAAGGAAGTGGAGTATTGAAATTATTGAATGGCCTGTTAACGATGATTTCATCTCAAAAACTTTCTCAGCAACGTTTTAACAAGGGAAAACTTGTGCACAGCGACAAGAACAACCCCATCTCTTCTTGTTGAAGAAAATGGACAGGCTAAACAAGGCAACAACCCTCCTTCTCCATCCTTCCGTCCATTTCATTCATGCGTCATGTTCACATCCACATCATTCTCCAAAAAAGTGAGCGGAAGTCTGCAACTAATAATTTGATTCTGACAAGGATCTTTATTTTCATGTCGTGAGCTACTTCTCTCCATACACTTTGTTGTGGCCCGTTCATTCATGCATTTTGTGTGCACTGCACTTGGGTTTCTTGACCCAATATGTTATTAAAGTGCAACCTTTTCCCTTTTCCGCGGCACGTGCCATGTGCCACACACACAGCTACAATACAACTCACAGCAGATGAAAGATGCATTTAAAACTCAGTTGAAAGGGAAACAAGTTTCGTGTGCAATCTGCTGCTTTCTTATTTTTGGTCGTTTGTTTGCCTGCCTTGCTCTGCAACTGCTTTAATCATAATGTTTGCTTGGTTTGGTTAGTAGACTCGCACTACTATTATAAATAACAGCTTTCAAAATATAAAAGGCTAGTCCATGGTACGCATTCCAAATAGGATCCATTTTTTCTTTCTCTTCTACTGCTCCAGTCCCAACTTTCTTATCCCAATAAAGTGGATAAAAGTCTTTGAGAGAAAAAGTATCATCACCGGCAACCAGCACCATAAACTATGTAATACGTAATATATCTTAGCTGACAGGAGCTGAGTCTTCTTTTTGCTACAAGTCGTTTAAAGTCAAAGTCAACACAACAGCAGCTATCATAGTAGCTCTATAACTTGGCTCGTGTTTCTGTACTCTTATTAACTATGTAACATTTATACCTTATATGACTTCCGTTCCTTGATACCTTTACATAATAACACTGTTCCACACTCAACTTTTTTCAAGGACAATTTAATGCGTGCTGCAGCTGGCTTGGTCTGGAAGCAACTTAAGAAACTCCTCCGCTAATCTTCTTTCCATCAACAAGGTGCACACACTGCATCACATTGCATAAGCCCCAATTAATGTACCATTTCCCGTGACTTGTGTCAGTCTAGTTTAATGCAGTTATGATTTTTATGAGCTTGGAATGATAAAAATCTATTTTCGTTAAAAATGCATTACTGCCACACGCCATGTGCTATACCACACCATGACATGTCATGGAAGAAAAGTCTATTGTAATCAAAATGCAGTAGCTAATTTAGAAAAAGCGTACCAGAGCTAGAACTCAAAATGAAATTGAAATGGAACTATGATTATGGTCGTTGCGTTTTGGACTCCACTTGCTATATACCATTACATCAAAATCATGCCTCTTCGTCTGGATGTTATGCTCGTTGTCACTCTACACGCTTTTGCCATCAGATACAGTTAGCACAAAGCCAACAAGCTGGCTCATTAAAGGTGAATCAGCTTTTTTCAAGCTAATGAAAAGAGCGCAACGTGTGGTTTATGTATGACACTTCATTATTTCTTTGTCAGTACTTTTCTTCGATAGCATCTCGATCGAGTAGTGCCACTGCACAGTAACATAAAATTTATTTATGAGAATAATAGGACCCTTTCATCTGTTTCATTATAAAGAATTGATTTCCGCTTTCATCATCTATCATTTTCATGCCCATTACCAGGATGAATTATGCATGTGCATGCACTCGTACATCATAAAGAGCGCAATGTAAATTTGTATATATATTTATCATACCTTCTTCAAGTGACAACCTCCTCCAAAAAAATGAGAGAGCATTCTCAATAAAAAATTTAATACTTTTGATAGCTCTTCTACTTGTCATATTCTACAATGCGACAGGATAATATAGCATGCTTACGCAAAACTGCCACCAAAACTCCAAATTTTTTTCTACCAAAATACACTTGCAAGCAACGCAATCTCATCAGAATTTGCATTCAAAATTAAAAGTGATATTGCAATTGCATTGCGCCCACTCACATTCAAATCCCAGTGCTCTGAGCCCTGACAATTTGTTAACAATGTGATTTTGACGAAGAAGAAGAATACAGAATAGGCAATGAAAATTCTTCACGGTACTTCTTGTTATAGAAAGAAGAAAAAGAATATTTCGTTACACCTTGCAGTTTCATCATGAGCCAAATGATATAGTCATTCTGGTGCATACAAATACCAAATCATCATCAATACCAAACGCTACCACCACCTTTGTACATTTCTAAAGAAAAGGGCCACCATATCTGCTTCGTCATCTGTAAATAATATCACATCACCAAGTAAGTTATGCAAGATGATACATATTATATAATGTGTGAGTATATGCGATTCAGAGCAGGCTTGAACCATAACCATGAAACCCTTTAAATATTTTCGTAAGAAGGTGGATAAAAACTCAAGTCATTGACAAGCTAACTTGTTACTTCCAATTGCACATTGTTTGTGTGAGGGAGACCAAGTTTTTTTATGCTACTTGAGATGAAAATGATACATAAATATTCAAAATATTATATTCACGTGGAAAAAAGTGTCTTGCTTCAGATTCCCTTGTTTCTATTCGTTCTCGTGTCTTCATAACTCATTTTTTTATATTATGGAGAAGGAGAGGAACGCTGGCTGCGAGGTCATCAAAGCATAAAAAATCTTAAACATTTTACGCTCTTTTTTTGTATGCAGTATAAAAAGCACATTGCTACTGTGTGACTGCTGCTGCATCTGACATTGCAGCTGCCTGATGCCCTTTTCTCTGCTTGGTTTGATGGCTCTTCTACAGCTCACATTCGACGTCGACATTGCCTCAAATCCAGTGAGGCGTTTATTGGCAATGTGATGCTTTTTTGGAAGTACGTGTACATATAAGCGCATGAGGCAACTTGAGACCGTATTTTACACACTTTTTGTCAAAAAAACACTAAAATTTTAAAGCACAAAAATAAGTATGTGCAATCTGCAGACGTTATAGGATGCGATTTTAGCAAGTAAATAAAATGCACGTATAAAATTTGACTCACAATCAGTCAAGCAAAGAATATTGAGGATATCAGGTGAAATGCAAGAGGAGAAGTGGGAACAGGAACGTGTGGTTTTTCACAAAAGACGAAAGGCATAAATGATGCAACCACATCAGAAAACTGAGCTTAAAGTAAGCTAATCTTCCCAAGCCCGTACACCACATGATTGCTCGTTCCCTGCAGGAGGAAGCAGCTTTTTTTTATATAAAAAGAGCTAACGTGGTCGTGGTTTCATGTGATTATATGAGCCCTTGCTTTAGTTGAAATGTACAAATCAAAAATATATGTCGAAGGAAATAAGGGCCCTCTCGTTTAATGACAACAATAACGTGCTTGTAACAGAATCGTCAGAGAAAATCTTTGGTGCAATGTTGCTAATGTTGGCAACAAATTCTACATGAGTAGACTCTCCCTCATCTAAGCAGACCAGACTTTTTTCATTCGTTTGGAATTATAACATGTACATCTTCAGAAGTAAGCGTGAGTTCATTCAGTTTGTTATGGCGTTCGCATTCATATAATACCACAGCAGCAAATGACACGGCGGAAAATACAAGCAATGAGGTATACCCACCAAAAGGCTTACCTATTTCGAAAATATTCTACAGGAAATATTTAGGCACGTTCACACAGAATAATAGCACGTAGTTTGTATGGATTATGCTCTTCATGGCAGTGTACCGAGAACACGTACCCACGTATATAGTTCATTTCATTTCATATTTTATGAGCAAATATGGAAAATATTGCAAGCAACGAAAAATAAAGAAGCAAAGAGACTAGAAACGGCTGCAAGAGGAAGTCCTCACAATTTTGCTGGATGCTACAAATTTCAGACATTTTACAGAGCACTTTATTCCATTCCTACTATTCTTCCAGGCAATGCTGATTTGGTTCACCCGGTATATTCCTCAAGAATAACATGGAGCAATACGCTTCAAATTATTCTAGGTTGCTTATAAAATTTATTAAAACACACAATCTAAACTCTAATAAAGTTAACAACACAACAGTCAATATATTCCTAGATCAGTTCGTATCGAAAAACCTCAAAACTCCATACAACCAAACTATCATGGCTAGCTGTTTTCAAAGTGCCTTTATCGTAGATTCAATATTTGTCCAAGCTTTCGTAACTTGACTTTTTGTAATTGTTTCGTCCCACATTGTTGAGAACACAAAAGTTGCCCGTTGCACTCTTTCTTGATTACTCATTTGAGAACTTAATTGTTTCTCTGCAGCCTCTTTTGTCACATTAGCCGTGCTTTGTATCCGTTTGACTGCCTATTATTAATAACGAAGTATTGATCTTTATACTTAAGAAAAGTAATATTTAACCATTTTCTAACGAAACTATTTACCTCATCGTTTGAAATGGTTACAACCCAAATCTCATGGCACAGGTTGTCCAGTTTGGCTTCAAGAAGAAATTCCGCGTCAAGGATTATGACCTTTACCCCTTGCTTTGCATGGGATTTAATCTGTTCTAATATTTGCTGTTTAATATCTTCGTTGCGGCCCTTCGAATTGCAATTAATCGATGGCACCCCCAAATCTTTCATGAACTCGCTTACCGTTTCCAAACGGGAACATTTACCTCCGGTAAGCCCTATGACGTAAGGCAAGCTTGGCGTTTTCAGCTATTGAAAAACAGATTATCAATTTTTGTGTAACATCAACCATGAAACATTTTTCGAAAATCGAAAACGTATTTACAGGTGGTTTTACTCGACAGCCAAGAAGCCGCATTCGGTGTGAACTAGAGCTAACTTTATCTTCCTCCACATTATTCATCTTTGTTGGGTCATTTAACAAGTCTATTATCAAGAGGTTCACTGGGGTCAAACCCTTTTCTTTCCTGACTTTATTAATGAATTCTAGCCCGACTTTTGTCTCTGCGCTCCCAACAAGCAAGTCAATATTATCGGTTGTTGTTCTCCCAATCGCATCTTCAAATGGATCAAGGACAACATCAATATGTGGGGCCACATCGCATGCAAAAGTCATAACGCTATTTGCACGCTGTTCAAACGGCTGAATGAGTTCGGTTAATGTCTTATCTAAAACGAATATTATTTTAGTTTGATTGCTCCAATGATTCACGTTTAAAATGGTTGAGATTTCGACCTAACTAACTTTTTGTCATCGCATCGAGTGCCACCCCCAGAAAAGTCTTTTCTTCACACCTGATTAAGGTTTCAGTAATAAGAATCTTATGAGCATAGTGCAGTCTGTCAAATGTTCCTCCCGTACCCACAATACCAAAAAGTCGAGCCAAAGGAGCTGATGGGACTTCCACAAGGGCTTCTTTTTTAGCTGGCGATGCTACTTTTTCAGGATTAACAAACTCGATCTCCAAATTGGAGTTGGGTACTTGAAAATTCTGCGATACAAATTTTTTCACGATATGAGGAGTAATGACGTTTGTTCCAACTTGGTGGCTTGCGTCCCGTTCCACCATGACTAGGTTAATT
Source organism: Orchesella cincta (assembly GCA_001718145.1). Classification (NCBI taxonomy): domain Eukaryota; kingdom Metazoa; phylum Arthropoda; class Collembola; order Entomobryomorpha; family Orchesellidae; genus Orchesella; species Orchesella cincta. The sequence goes on along the minus strand of LJIJ01000654.1, from coordinate 27,149 downwards.
GAGGCGCTAGGTCGTTTGCCGGCGTGACCTAGTGATTTGTCATACAAACAACGAACATCTAACTGAGGGCAGAGATGTTGTGCTTCACTGTAAACACTTGAAGAAACACAGCTAAACCTGCTGATTAAGGATGATATGTCCTCAACTTTTGCCCTGGACGACCCTGTACTGGAACCTGGAAGCCACTGATATACATATAAAACCCCTCCCGTCAGCTTCTTTGCGGCGTGCTGCAAATGATGCTTTACGCAACTTGAAGGAATAACTTTTCTTGTTGCAGTGAAAAGCAAAAGTCCATTTGATGCCATTTTATTTTGAAGAAATTCTAAATAAAGGGCTTCCACTACTTATATGAGGTCATATTCATTTTGGAAACAGAGATATCCAATTCTTTCTGATGCTATCCTACTCGATAGACGCCTTCAACAAACGGATTCACTTTAGCTTCCTTTCAGTCGAACCCTCTCGTTGATTGTTTCTTAACAACCAGTGACATTGGTCAGGTCAAGCAATTACTGGACGACACCCGTATGACTTGGATTGAATAATTTTATGATGATACTGGATGATACGCAACAACTAGCTGTTTAGGGTGGTAACTGAAGTGGCCACCAGGCCTTTTTCCTCTATGAAATGAAAGTAAATCCGCTTTCACCAGTTAGACCACACATCCATCTACGCCATGCCAGCAGCTTAAAGTCAGCCTAATAAACAAAGTGCGAAATCTCCAAGTGTGTACGGTAGAAACACTCAACATACATCCTTTATGCCAGCTTTTGAGAGACGAGTTGCAGAAAACTTATTGAACGTCACGAGGTACAAATAAATGCGTGTGTGGTTATAGGCATAATAAATATATGCCCATTTTTACATTATATACTGCTAGCTAACAGTGCTAGCTCGCTTATCGAGAACTACTAAGTCTATGTTACAATTTTTCGCTTGTAGTTATACTATTTTTCTCCAGCTGACAAAGGATAGATATGCGAATTACGTTTTCTTCTTTTCCTCTCCATTCTTCTGAGAATGGCTGACTTTCACTTGAGCATGAACAACTTGTGTTGAGAAGAAAAGCAGCTTTTCTCAAAAGAAAAAGTTTGTTTAAAAGCTTTACAACACACACTTTCCTATGCATCCACTAAAATGCTATTTTATTGTTGGAGTGAAAAAGTTGAAGTTGGAGAAATATGCTAGGAATTTCTTGTATTTGGAGTAAGTCGAAAAATGCCTACTTGGAAAAAATAAAAACTATTTTCACAATATAAACGAATTAATAGCAAAAAACTGTTCAAAATACATGTTCCTTAAGAAAGGAATTTTCGCGTTCATTAGAACTAAGCAGTTCAAATAGCTTTCCTTTTATTTCCATTCCCATTCTATTTCTCAATTTTTACAGAATAAAAAACACTTCTCCTTGAAAAAGAGATTTACAATGAGATATTTTGAGGATTGAAAACAAACTTTGATTTGTAGGTCAAATTTTGTGCTGCGCTGATTTCCGCCCACTTTCTTCAGGTTAAAGAGGAATTTGTATTTGTTACAGTACTGTTTCTCAAAATAGAAAAAGTTTTCATGTGACAAGAAGGATGAAACGTGCTAATAGCTTTCCACACTTGAAATAAAGCCGGCTTCCACGGATTCCTAAAAACTTCAAGATTCTAACTCTAGCCTAATCTTTCCGAGTCATTGATTACGCATTTTTCCTCCATCAGAGTTGTTGTGAGTGCGCATTGATCAAAGAGAAAGTGGATATAAGGAAAGCCCATTGTTAAAAAGTTCATAGCTGAGAATCAGAGCTTCTACTTTTAGTAGTGATCCTATCCTGATGTACATTAAAAAATTCTAGCATCCGAGTCCAAGTACTTTCACGTAATATAACATATATAATACAGCGTTATATATTTTCTCTCGAGAAAGTAAAAAAAAAGTGCATTTCGGAGAGAAAAGTTTTTTAAGGTGCTCATAAAAATCTTTATTTGTCGCTCTCTTCGTTTAATAGAGAGTGTACAGAGTTTGTACTTTTTTACATCCCTAACAGTCCCATTCAACCTCCTTCTCCATTCCTATTCCATCCGAAACTTTGAACTTTATTTTGTGCACTTCACATCCTCTCTTATCTGCCCTTCTTCTGTTCTGATTCAGGAATATTTTCACAAATGTCAACCCGACACTATGCTATGCAATTTCTAGTCTTACTATCATAGACTCTAGAATCTTCAACATACCATTCATGTAGCTGTTTTCTAGTCATACTCGTCGTTAGATCTAAGAAAAGTTTTCTTTTTTTTACTCCATTCCTTCTCCAGAAACTCCCACGATATTTTTCTCAAATGTTGAATGAGTGTCTGCCTGCGAAAAAATACATTCATAAAATGCACGCATACCAGTGTCTCAAACGGGGGCTATAAATCTTTAAAATCCGAAGATGAGAAAAAGTTCATGAGAGTGAAGAGGAAACAGAAAAATACTTGGCACGAAATGCCACGTACATTATGAGCATTTCCTTTATGCCAAAAATGCAATAAAAAGCGGAAGACGCTGTCTCCACTGAGAGTAAACGAGCCGTTCTACCATATAACATAGAATACATGCACGCTGTTTGTTATCCGGGCTGTCACTACACTGTTGACAGTGAAAGCCTCCGTTTACCATCCAACTATAGCATCTCACATTTTTCTAGTACTATCATTTACTACTATCACCACGGCTAAATTATGAATGCACATTTGAACAAGTCTACATAGCGCAGCAATCCCCATTTCCGTACTCATTTTATTGTCATCATCTGACTGAATTCAGCCAGCACAATTTTGTTGACCTGGGTTAGACAGAGCAAACCCTGAGCTTAGACCTGAGTTTTGTGTCCAAGAAAATGCTCAAAGGTGGTGGCTTCTTGGTTTCCTTTAGCATCCAAATGAAACCCACAAAGGAGTCAACATTGCAGTACAGTGCATCAACCACATTATAAGACGATGGCACAACCTTGAGACAAAACCTATGAATATCCTCTCCTTCCTTCACTGCCGGGTTCTACAGCCACATCATTATCATCAGTGTGGTAGTATCATCATCATCATGACTTTATCATCATCCTATCCCCTCAGCTAAATGAAGCTTGGCCAAGCCACGTCCAAAGCTGCCACCACTCAACAGCTTTTTGTTAGAAGGAAGGAAAAGTGAGCTAGAAATTTTGGGATAGGTATGAATGACGGAGAGAAAAACAGAAGAACAAGCGTTGGAAAGAGAAAATAATGTAAGATGGCACGATACGAGCCATGTTCCCTGAGGGCTGGCTTCATTATCAAAAGACGATTTCATGCCTAATGAATATTACTGTAAATGATCCCGTGTCTGTGTCTTGTCTTCTTTACCAACAAAACGCGTAGCAATACTATGAACACGCTTCTTATCTATTCCCTTCATTTTCTGTGTTTGTTCCATTTGTTCTTTCCAAAATTATTTGTTGAAGGGAAGACAGACTGGCTGAAAGTGTCTTTCTTGTCTTGACTTCATCTCCCTTCTCAGAGGCTATTTTGTTTTCTGCACGGGAATAGTATTCACATCAACCAACCACGGAATGAAACTGCCGTTTTTTGATGACGAGAATGAGCGCTAGTGAAATTACATACGTTTGGACTTTACTTTTCTCTCATTACTTCCTTTAACAGGGATACATTTGTGTTTGGGAATGAGAAAAAGAAAAGTATCTGAAATACAGATTGAAACGAGGCAATTCCAGCCTTCTCCACTTCTATATTACTCTCCTTCATTCACATCTCTGCACAACTGCACAGTTGTGCGAGTAGGCAAATAGCGTGGCTGCGACTCGGGCAATGTTTGGGTTTGGTTATCGTTTGTTGTCCAACATAACACGATAGCAGCAAGCAAGGAGCAGAGCAATTTGAAGAAAAGCAACCAAACCACCGTCATGCCATATTCGAACAAGCAAGCCACAAAAGAACGGAAACACAGTTGGTTTTCCACGCTTCCCGTTATTATGTATTATGGAAGCATAACAACGCCAACACTCTCTCTGCATCGATGCCTCCTTATTTGTCTTCCAGCAATAACTCGCGGCTCACATGCATAACATCGAAGAAATTAATGCTTTATGCAAACGGAAGCTACAAAACATTTCTTAAGATTCCCTAAAATCATGGATATGACGATGGAAAATTCAAACAAATCGTACAATATCTTGCGAATACTTAAAGCTAAAGTCTTTAGCTTCACCTTATGTGAAAAGAAGTTTCGTGTTTCATTTTGGCAAGATTTATTTTTTATCAAACTACAAACGTGTCCACTGCGATGCTCGTATATGCGTCAATGCTTACAAAATAATGAGAAATTCTTTTCCTTACCTTGAAGATTTAATGAGAGCAAAATGAGCGTTCCCAACTGGATCCAGATAGCACGTGACATTCCACAAAGAGTCTGCTGCCGGTATCTCTTCTCATCAACAGCGCATCCCGTCCTCATTGACGTCGTCGATGAAGGAGATGACAAAGCGGTGGTGGTCGTACTCTCTTCCAAAAGACGGCTTGGCCGTGTACCGCTTGTAATGGTGATATCAGTTTCAGAAGCACAAGAATCAAATTGAGTGTACAAGGAAGTCGCTCCTTCTTCTTTTCTCCACATTATCATCTTCTCCTCCTGGCTTCTGTGCCTCACTTGTGGAAGTTGATGTTGGTGACGGTGACATTCTCCAAAGTCATTACCACCGTAATCATCCCGTTCCCGTCGTTGTCGACTACATGACAAGCATCCAGCAGTATTTCTACGAGTGCCATTACTACATCCACTTCTTTTCAGTTTCTCCATTGATGGTAATTGATGATCGAGCCCACTTATCTCGCTCCCCTGACTTCCGTTCTCCAAGGAGTTTGCCAGCGTAAACGTGGAGCAACCAGCCCTGGTTGTGCAGTGGGATGGGTAAGTACCACCATCATCATCGCCACCACCAGTACTTGTTCTGCTGTGAGTTGAGTCTGAGTCACATCTTCTCCCCATTTTTCCCACGCTTCGTGAACGAAAATCAAAATCTTGCTGGCACATTTTTCTCTTTTCACGAGCAAAAAAACGGAGATCAGTCACTGTTCACAAACGATCGTTAAATATCTTTGCGTATCTTTTTATATCTCCTTCTCCAAGGAATTCGTAAGAAAGTAATACATTCTTTTGTGTGAGGGACACTCACTCACTCCTTCCTTTCTGTGTTTTTCCAAACACAGCGAGTCAAACTAAAAGAAACTACAAAACTACCACAAGAATCCTTTACGTCTTCTTTTTCGGCGCAAGTTATCAGACCAGAACGGGAATAAAATGGCAGTTAGTGGGCTTTACAAGGAATTCCAAAAAGTCGAGAAGTAGTTATAACTTGGCAGTTCCAAAAATGTACAAATATCGTTCAGTTACTAATGCATACAGTTTTGCTCCACGTTCCGATGACTTGGAGTCCTCACAGTTGGGAATTTACACAGGAAAACAGGACCATGTATTTATTTGAGTGTAAAGTACACAACTTGTTCGTATTAGCAATGAATGTCGAATGAGTGTGTACTATTTTTGAAGTGGGCACGTTACACACTCCACTTCTTTGTAATGTTATTACAACTCGGTCTTCCCTGAGCATATGTATTGTATATTGTTCTTTTCGCAAAATAAACTATTTTATGTACTTTCTTTGACTTATTCACTTTTTGAACTTGTTTTCCCTTCGTCTTCTTCTTCTTCCGTTCTTGGGAAACTAGTCTTGAACGATATTATGGTAGCGTGGCGTGGCACGATGCGATGCACGCGTACTACTTGGTTGTGACCAATTTGTTGACATTAGCCATAACTCATGATCAACTTTGCTTTCCCTTTCTTATCTCCTCTACTCTGGAAGAGCTTTGTGGAGTTTCTTGGAAGAATGGCGTTCACAAGTGTAATATATTCGGGAGCAAGTCCTTTTCGTTCTTCCTCTTCTCTTGTTGAGTGAGATATAGAGCGGTGTAATGGATCTCAGCAGCACAGCAAGAAATGCACGCCTATAGCTGCTATAGTTTTTATATATTATAGTTAGTTATGCTCACGTAAAGTTTAGGCTTATAAATAGTCTCCTACTTTGCCTCTGAATGGGAGTCTAGTTTTATTCAATTATTTGCTACACATATTTCGACACACACACTTATACACGATGGAGGCAAGTCAACCAAGATTATTGGGAAATGCTTACTTTCAACTTTCAGTCAATGGGACTCTAACACTCGTGAACAAAGTGAGGGATAGATATACCCGGAAGGCTGGTAGCAGAAGATGCGGCGATGGATGAATAGGGAAAGTGGGAAAAGATTTGCTCACTTCTTTTTTTGTTTCTTTCTCTCTTTCCTTGAACACTCCTCTTCTAACACGCTTCTGTGATAGTGATGATGGGATGTAGTATCAAATCAAATACTTTCTATACTTGTGTAATCCTGAATGCAGAAAGAAAAAAAGTTAAGAACGTCCTGTTCACAGTTTGATAAGTTTATGCTTATCTATTAAGGAATTTATTTGGGTATTGATAGGGTAAACGCTATATAACTTTCACGTATAAATAAAGCAGCTCATGCTCTGATAAACCACAGTAAAAAAAATCTTATCTATTTTTGACCAACTCTTCTGTTATCTCGTTCTTGAGAATTTACAGCGTATTGGTGCTTGGATTTGTGTTTGAGAATTTTTCACTTGATTTGAGATCAAAATGTAGCTGTCATTTAGATAAAGTCGATTGAGCATGTTTATGAAATATAAGTAAAATTGCTGTGAAAAGGTCAAAACAGAAACCATTTCATTCATTTCAATATGAAACTAAAGCTTATCATTTGTATAATTTTAATAGTTACGTAGTCTGGCATAATATCAGCATTGATTTGTAAAAATGGAAGCGTAATTCTACTTTTATAACTATTAGATCACACTAAGGCTCTCTTGTAACACTTACAGATGAGCCATCTTAAAATAGTTACTTAATTAAAATCATATTAATTGTCACCTGAATTATATTAATGCACCTGTTATTTACTCAAATGAGCATATTCTTTTCATCAATCACTGTGAAGTTTTGGTTTATGTGCGGAAGAGCTCTCGAGTACTTGCAAAAACAATTGCAGAAGCAACCCACTTGTTTCGGCTTCCTGGAGGTTGCAAAGTTGAAAATGAAAACAAAGTCAAAAGAAGAAGGAACCCATAATAACCTTTCTGAACAAACCCGTTTGCTTTTGGATAGATACTGAGGTTGGTGACGTGGGAGTTGGAAGTATTGGTCTAGTGTTTGCATTGCGGATTGATTGTTTGTCGTAGCAAGTTGTAAAGTAGTAAGTTTAAGGTGTCTCTTGGCTTGCTTGGCTGTTATTCTTATTTCAGTATTCCGTAAGTAAAGCAACGAACAGCCATGCATATATGGATGGAACTACGACTTTATTGTAGTTTCAAGAAATATTTTTTTACCCTTCTGGTCTCTCTAAAGCATTAATAGCTGACTAGCTCATCACGTCACTGCAGGATATTTTTTTCTGCTTATGCAACTGTAACAGCTTTTACTTTGTTAGGCTCTATAGCGTTCTTGTTGTTGCAAGATAAGAGTAAGAAGGTGTAAGTAGAGGAACACACACACAGCTAGTCAAACAAAATTCAAACTCACCACACACACACATACATACAGAAATTGCGATTCGTATCAGTTTGTCCAAATAATGTAAAAGTTTAGTAATGATATCAAGTGTTTCTTTGTTCCGTTTCCGAGTGTGAGCAAGCCACACACAGTAGCATTAACTGTTTCTCGGATGCAATGAATAATTGAAGAGATACAATTGAACTTTCCTGTTATTTCTTCAAGTCCTTTACAACTCAAATTACACCTGCATTACATGATGTCATACAAGTTGGATTGTATATTTTAAAGTTTAATACGTCAATGCTTATTTCAGAAACTCTAGACCACGACCCAACCTTTGAAACTCCTTTTCTGCAAACAATTTATATGCCTTTTCTACTTTAGCAATAATACAGATATTAGTGCTTTGCAAAGTTACGTTGCTTAAACACGAAAGCAAATAAAAAGGGATTCCGTTGAGTTTTTTTGTTTTGTTTCGTGAATCTCACGTTACAAGAGCAAATTGCTTTTTGTTCCTTTTATTGAATAACAACAGAGTGAAAACAATAACAACGTTTTTTTTGTCTTTTCTACCAAGATGATCAATTGTCAAGTTTTTAATGCTTTGTGGAGTCAGTTCTCATGAGAGAACTGCATATTTTATTACATTGATAGAAATGCATGCCTTTTCCCCAGCTGAGTTTTTGCTTGTTAAAAAACCATTCCTCCTAAAACAAAAGGGCACATATTGTATACATATGTGCATGCAAAACTTGCATATATACGTAATTGAGTTTTTGAAATAAGAGAGAAAAAAGCAAGGAATTTCGGAAGACAAAAATCAAGAAAAATCTCTTTTCTATATAGCTACGGGAAATCACAGTTTTCACGACAAAGATGACATAACCCAGCTTCAATGCCACTGCCAGTTACATAACCAGTAGAGAAAATGGTTTTATGCAACTGACGGAAATGTATTTTATATGCAATGCTCTCCCATGTGCAAAAAGCAACGGTCCCCATGATCAGACTCTTCTCCTCAACTCAGCTGAAGCCCAGTAGTAGTAGTAAGCATGGCATTACCAAAACCAACAAGTTTAAAAGCTTGAAACTTGGCAAATAAACGGTTTTATTTATGATATTTCACATGGAGCAAAGCAAGTTTAACAGAACTGAACTGCAAGCAAGTCAGCCCTAATAGGAGATGCACAGTGAACAACATGATGCGATCATTGCTTAAATACTCGCATTCAGTTCTGTTCAGGCTTTTTAAAGAGAGAAATGGAGACATGCCGACTGGGATACTGGGAACAACAGGCATTCAAAGACTAAGCCCTGACTTGTTTAAAACAGTTAGTGGCAGTGGCAGCAACAGCAGAGTTGGGTTTTGGCGCATTACTATTATTATTTCAAGCATTTTGTTCCCATTCTAGACAAAGAAGAGGCAAGTGACACTAAGTGGCGTAAGAAGAGATATGAAGAGAGGTCCTTGTTCCCCAACTCCCTTTAACTACAACTACCTTGGTTATGGTTGGTAGTACTTAGTTTTCTCTGGCAAGTTTTGTATGTACAAGTCCTTGAGGATGCCATGTCATTCTATTTAGTTTTCATCATGCCACCCTACATTAAATATCACAACACATCAGGTAAAGATTCATTTCACTTGTTATGTGATAGGCTTCCACAAAATGTATGCAAAGAGATCATTTTACATTCACGGACAGCATAACAATGGATATAATGTGACCAGGCAATAGGAAACCCATTTTTGTGCTATTTCTTCCCCTACTTTTTCAAAGATAAAGCAATAGCACGACACAGATGATTTACACGTCAGTCTAACTGACGACGGTTTGCTCTCAACTCAAAGCCCCTGATTTTATCAGGAGAGCGTGTAAAATTGCATAGACTTTTTTCATGTCATCTAGTCATTTTTGCATACATATTACATACTTTCTCCATCCCATTCCCCTACTTTCCACCTTCACTTGGCCATGCCCGTTGCTTTGAGTGGCGTGTTGTGTTTTTTGTGCTTGTGCAATTTTCTAAAATGTTTCATTAATTTCATGCTCGTGTTACTACTCTGATTAGGATCTACATGAAATAAGGAAATGATGCAAAGTACATGATGGTGGTGGTATGGTGTAGTCTCGTAACTACAGCTTATTATTAAAGCATTGCCTCAAGTTTCCTTGTTCGTTTATACACGTATTTATTGTTGTACTTAATAATAAATACATTTCGCAACAAAATTACATTTCAAAACTTTTTTTTTTCAAAAAAATATATATTCCAGAACCACCACCACACCGCCACCAGAGTCGCATAAGACCACCACAGTCACACCAACCAAACAAAACATATGCATTCAAAAGTAAAACTAAACTAAAGTGTAAACCAAAATTAATACATTCTTCATAAGAGAGCAAGATGAACCAGAGTTTTCGTTTTGGACAATGAGACTAGTCCTGGAAAAGTTAGCTAGTTGAATTTTCGTCTTTATAATAAAGTATTTTGAAGAGTTATGATGTCACAGGATTGCTTTTAAAAACTTTATCCATGTTTGCCTTGTTGTTTAAGTAGTTTTGAACTAAGCTTGCTAACAAAAGGACCAAGTGGCAAGGCAAAAAGCTAGCAAAAAGTTGCTCTTCTGCAGCTAACACTGCAGTATAGGGCTTGTACACGTGAATATGACTATGAATATGCACAAGGAACACTGATATTTTTTTGGTATTTCATACTTAATGCACAACTAGCGAAAATTGTTGTTTCCCAAAAGTGTGTGTAGTGTATCCCGTTTATGGTCACCTTTGCTAAGTTGTTTCTCATATTGCTGGAGAGAAAATGGAGTACAAACCAGTACTAAATAATAATCTCTCTAAGGAGTGTGAGAGAAAGAGGAAAGCGAGAATAAGAAAAGGAAAAACTTTTTCCTTGTTTTTAAAACTCTCCTTTTCCTTCCTTCTGATCTCCGTCCCAAGATAAGCAAACAAAAATAAAAGGTTCGCATAAAATGTATTAGTTAGCCATTTTCTCACAACTTGAAATTGCTATATTGTGAAACATGGACCCACCCATTTAATTAAAATGACGAAAAGGGACAAAGAGTCAAGAAGAGAAATTTCATTTATACAGGCAACTTACACGCATAAAGTATCTAGGTACATATATAACATGCAATAAGTGTAATTCGCAGTATATATGTACATATATGTGTATATAGCGGCTTTTTTATATTATATAGAACAAAGATTCATTGCTTTTTACATACCGGCAAACAGTACAAAGTACAAAGCTTATGGATTCAGCAACTCACCCGACCGACCCAACACAATTTATAAACAGTATTTTTGGTGACACACCGACTCGAAAAGAGAGTTTTGTTTCAGCTCACTTTTTTATAAGTTGACACACTCAATGTACTTTATATGCAGCAATAAATTTTACCAAAATAAGAAGTAAAGTTTTGGGGAGAGAGAGAGCACTTAAAATATTAAGTACAAACACAATATTAAACATTAGAAAAGAGAATGGATTGGGGTGGAGATGACATTAGAAAAAGTTAGTGATTAAACTCCTCCTGGCCAAAAACTCTACAACGGTTACACAACAACTGTTTCCACACTCCGCTCCTCACACATTCACACACACATTTATAATATACACAGAGCCAACAACAAATGCATAGCACGTCCGACGACGAAACGCAAGGTAACACCGGATTTTCAATGGGGTAATAATAACTGGTAAAAAGGTATGCACTTGTGACCGTTGCTCCTTTAAAGAAACTTAATAAATTTTGGACACCATCTGGAAAGGAAGTGAATTGTAATGGTATTAGCTTCATTGTATCAAGGCACAAGGGTAGTAAAGGGTAATTGAAGCAAGACACACAGCAAAGCAGCAGCTTGCAAACTAGTAAGTAATGAAGAACGTGCTACAACTACGCCATGCTACTTACTATAATATACTTCTTGAGGATTCCCTTATAGTAGTAGGAGGTGAACTCGAGCTCATGGAAGACATGCATATTTCTTGCTTAGTTTTCTTATTAAATTGTTGGACACAAGGATAAATTTTAAATAAACTTGATATCAAATGGGCTTTGAATTAAACTACTTTACTTACGAGTTATGTCCTTTGTTCTACCTCAAAACAAGAAAACAAAGTGTGAGAAATTGGATACGATGAGACATATTTCTTTTGTTAATGCCTTTCCCCTGCTTGCTACACCTTCCATAGTATGTATGGAATCCATACATACTCGAAAGTTTGTTTGACTTAAACCGAGTAAATAACCATGAATTCTTAATTATGAATTAATTGGAACGTTGCGAAAATTTTTGTGTAAATTACTAAATCCCTTTTAAGCTGAAATCTCATAAAACACTGGAGAAAACTGATTCCCTCTTAATACTAACTTGTAATCAAATGTGAATGTGGAGCTTTATAATAAAAAGGGGGTGAAAAATAAAATCAAAATTGAAGCAATATTGCATAAACCCTTTGGATATTTTATAGGTGGACGTGATATGTAGATAGAGAGAAAAATGAACTAACCCGTGTGCTTTGGGGAATGGAGAGAAGGTTGATACAGACGACGCGTGCTGTTGCTTCTCCACCGGATGCTCAATGAAGACTGTTAAGCTCATGAGAACTTCCCTACTACTAAAGTCTGTGGCTTTCATATGAGTATGCAGTCCGTATGCTGGCAAGAGAAGTCGATCTTCAATCTTACTCGCACACGTATTCCTCAAGTGCATCGAAAAAGGGCTGAAAGAAAGATGTCATATGAAACGTTTATGTTATGTTCACGCTGTTAGAGCTTATATACATGCATTGCATATTATGATGTTTTAAATTGTGTAACGTACGTACGTACCTACTATACCCATTCATAAGACACACATGTGATTCCGATTCCTTCAGATTGCGTGAAATGGATTTTCTTAAATGTTCCAATCAAGTTTATATCAATCAGTAATTAGATATAGTTTAGTTCTTACATCTGTGTTTAATTATTTTTCCTCCGAGCTAATAAGAATCTGGTCAATTCTGTAAAGCAGGAAGTCATGGAAGGTTGAAGGTGAAGGATTAATTGCATTCCACTAAAAATTGTTACTCTTTTTCTTTTATTTGCAATTCTGAACATATTCGTAGTTATTAATTGCAACAGACATGAGTTTTAATCATTTTAACCTCGATAGCAATATTTCAACTGGAATACTTATTACAGCATTGCAAAAAGTAACGCTCGGAATTTCGTATGTATCTTGTCTAATTTACCTTTTCTATAAAAACGGCGTTTTCGAATGATTCAGTTTAGGTTAAAATGTAATGAATAATTATGGGGGTTTGGTCAAAATTGTATACTAGAGTAAGTTAAATAATGATTTCATTGTTACTCTGATCGAAGGTTCAATGTATCGTTTATCAGTTATCACACTTCTGGGGCAATGTGATGTTATTGGTTTTAACTGATCACTGAAGGTATTTCTACAAGGTAGTTTGGTTCACTGTAATTTTGCATCTTTTCAGGTCATAAAAATTAGGAAATGATTCCACTTCGATGCATACAATAATCAATCAAATTAATATTGCAGATACACTATACTGCTCCTTTGATGTATTTTGTACAATAAAAACAAAGTCAATGCCGATAGATCATTATAATATATCATGACTGTGCCCGCAGATGCATTGCTTTGTTTTGTCTGACCACAACTCGGCAAACTCATTCCCATTAAGTACGACGACTGTAACTAACTACCTCCTGCATTCAACATCCCATATTCAACTTGTGCAATACATTTTGTTAGAGCAAGTGCAATGCAATACATTATAAAATTTCTAATTTCTTTAGCCTTACCTCCATTAACCGTTCGTTCATTTGGGAGCCAGATGCCAGAGTCCGCTTTCCTTGCGGCTGGCCAATATAACCACAACTTTCAATTTCGTCGGCATGTAAGACCATTATTTTTAGAGTTGGAGTTTTTTAGAACTGCATTTATGTCATTTTGATACTTGGGTTTTTGATTTGATGACCTTTGACATACTAAACGCAATGCAATTGCAGTAACTGGTAGATTTTCAACAAGAGTCCCTTCTTTCTTATGAATGCTTCATCAATATAACCGTTTGTAGCTAATATAACTGAATCAGTTAAACTGATAAGCAAAATTTCAAGAGTGTATGATCAACATGACAAGGCTGTAGAATATGATATGCTGCTTATGCTTACTTTGCAAAAGAAAATGACAAACTCGATTCTTTTTTGTTTCTAACGTCGTATATTATTATGCGGTTTTGATCGAGTACATACATTATATACATATATATTTCAACAATAATGTAACATGTTACAAGGTTCATTCGGTCGGATAGTAATCAAACAAAACATTCGGAGAGACTTAGATTATAAAATTGCACACATCACACTGATCTTATGACTTAAATTGAAAGAAAGTGTTCGTCATACTTATGTCAGACAATCAATACAAAAAAATTCCTTGATTATTATCAAATGAAAATTGATTCATTGCGCCAACCGACCGTGGTAAAAATCACATCTCGAGAAGAAATGAAAGTCGAGTTGGTTGAATGCTTTGGTAATCGTATTTTGTGGGCTTAATGACTAGAAGATGGGAGACGAAGACCGAAATGCTTTATAGTATTTTGCATTGTACCATCACTTGAGAAATTGATGATGACATTGGATAGATGCAATACATAAATACAAATACAATACGTAATTGTTTATAATCTGTGAGTTCGGGGTTCTGAAGTGTAAAAGTGGGTAAACATCTAGAAAAAATTATTTGCATATTTGCACTATTCGTTTCATTTGAGCTCAATAATTTGTGCTCAAATATTTTCTGGCTGTATAACTTGATTAAAAGGTGAGCGATAGTCATTAAGCCCTTCCAATTGTAAATTGAATTTTGAAACAGGAAACTCGACGCGAGGAAACTGCTATAACCTTAAAGGATGTCATACATTCAATCATCCAACCAAAATGGGTGCTACTCAGCTTTACGGAGATTTACTTTCTGGGAATACCATCAGGGAGACGGCAAGTAAATCAATTCTTCAGTGTAGTTGTTTTGCTAGTTAAATATGCGGCCTCTATTTACTTAAACAGCTAACAATAATTGTGTTGCTGACTGTAGATAAGAATTTACTGCACTACATGAATTAAAGTAAAATCCTTAAACCACTTTGTACTGTTACTATTGAATGTATACTTTGCCTCATACTTTCGAAAGTCACGCCGTAATTATAACTGCTAAATATTTAAATTATCGCCGCATTTCCACATTTTTACCCTATATCGGTTGATACGTTTTTAGTTCGTTTGTAGTAAACATTCGAATCAATTCATTTAGATTAAGGTTTTCACATAAATATTAATTCAAACTATATTCTATAACTCGATAACCTTTAAAATATTTAACAGTAGGGTTTTTTTATTTCTTCTCTTACAAATGCGACTGCTCCCACTATATGGATCATGTATTAAAGATTAACAAACCCAACTAAAAATAAATATTTCGCGAATTTATTACAAATAAAAAATTACTAAGAGATCCGGTGAGATTTTACGAGTTTCATAGTTCTTATCAACTTCAAATTTCCAATACTAAAATGGTTGCAACTACTCTCAAACACCGGACTGAGTAAATGCTAATGAAAAACAGTACTACTATTATATTATAAGCTTGTTAAATCTTGAATTGTGCATTACGTTACATCTTAAGATTCGTGCACATTTAATGGAATACAAGCTTGCGTACTAAGTTAGTAAATGTTATATTTTCAGCTTCAACATTTCCGGAAATAAAACTAACTGAAATAATCTTGCTTTCACATAGCTATGATAGACATCATTACAAAATTAGGTTGGTGGTTGGCTTCTTCAAACTTCAACTCACAAATAAAGTTATTCAAAGAATAACACAATCCTGAAAGCTCGGTTATCAGTAATGTCAGTCCTCCATTGAGAATTCAGAATCTTCTGATGTTGAAGAGTTCGGGCTGTAAATAATAGTTAAACATAATTTTTATCCAGGTTAATTAAGCCTCAAATAGTACATATCCACAATAAATGTCAGTGAAAGTATCATTTTATTTCTATTTGGACTTTACCTTATTGCTCTGCATGTCAAGAAAACAACTCGTTTTAACTTTGGATTATAAAAGAAGAAATTGAACGACCACACGCAGCCGGATTCTGAAAATGGGTCGGATTCGAAATCAGGTTTGTATGAGAAGATCTCTGAATTTTTGAGACCACCAATTTCAGTATCAATTTCTTCCCACAGCTTCTGTCTGTAATGAATTTAAATAAAGAATACGATTTTAAGTATTACGAAAACGAAATATTTTAAATCTACGTGTCAACAGTAGGAAACTTACCTAACGCTCCTGTTGTAGAAATTAGACTGTCCCAGCCTAGAATCAATCTCGGCCCAGACGTGGGCCAAGCTAGGTGACCTTGAAAACTCGTGACTTTTCGCATCACTGAAGTCATAGTCGGGAAAGAATGACAGGTTCAATGTTGTAATCAGGTTGAACAGCATTTTCCGAGATATGACAAACATCTCCAAGTTTTCTGGAGTGATGACTTCCTGGTCAGATTCCACTGATCTAGACAAAAAGTTTGCCTCTAACGGTGGAGATAAAGCGACAATATCTGATCCACCGCCATCCTTTGCCATTTTCTTGTAGAGTCCTTTCTGCTCGGTTCCAGCTACCTATTTAAATACAAATAAGACAAAAACTTTAGATAGCTGATAAAGAAGAAATCTTAACGAGAAATCATTTAACATTTCAGGGCTCATAAGTTCGAAGTCGATAAGATGACATAATATGCAATGCAACCCTCAAATTTGCAAATAGCGTTGGCTGGTTCTACATCATATTTTAAATTTTAGAATAATGCTGCATGTTGATTCATTGATCAAATCTTGGATTGCAAATAATTGGATCGTAATCGTAACAGA
This sequence comes from Orchesella cincta, assembly GCA_001718145.1. Lineage (NCBI taxonomy): Eukaryota > Metazoa > Arthropoda > Collembola > Entomobryomorpha > Orchesellidae > Orchesella > Orchesella cincta. Next base: position 10,532 of record LJIJ01000654.1, on the reverse strand, counting down.
ACGATCAACGTCAATACTGAAGAATACTAAAATTATACGCATAAATATTGTACATCAAGCTGTCAAAACCCCATTTTACTGTCTAACATACTGTCTAGTATTCACGTTCATAGGTTACTGACCTGTTGTTCTGTTTACTGAAGATAATCCCAATACTTTAATTCACATCAGTTTCATATACTAATACGTTAATGCGTTGTTTTGCCCTACCCCCCCATACACAATGAATGATGAATGAATGCGGTGTTTGGTTTTGCTGTTAATCTCTTCATGTATGCTAGTTTGATCAAGTTATCTAGCTTGTCATAGTGCAATGTGCAAAAAAGAAGTCACTTGAATATCATTATATAAAAATTCAATAAACCAGTAATACTAGTGGTATTAACGGTATAACCAATGCAAGTTACTCCGCCCGAAACAACACTTATGGAATTTATTAGCAAATGTATTTCTAGCCTAGTACAGGGACCATTAAATACAACAATGAATCCAGACAGAAATTGTTCTAAAATATTATTTCGCAATTCCTACCAGAATATTATAGGATCTTCTTCAGGCAGTTACTTACATTTACAGAGGCAAAGTAAATATGTAAAAAAGTCCTGTAGATTTTTTAAAATTAACTTTTGGCAGTGACAGTTACATTTGTCATTAGCTGTTAGATTTAGAACGTTCGTATCTTTAACTCCAATACAATCTATTTTTCTTCAGAGAAAAAACCGCGTTATGTGCTAATATCAGTGGAAGGGGTACCCCCTTCCACTGTTTTCTATGCGCATGCAAAAAAGTTTCGAAAAGGAAGTATGTAGTTATAACGATGGTCCTGAAAACGAAAATCAATTCATATCTCCGGAACGGAATGTCTTGGCCGGTTCATTCGAACGCCAAAAGTTAGAGCTAGTGGCAGAAAAACTGAAATCAATTTGAAATAAATTCCAAATCCCAAGCATATTCGACTGGCATACAAAATAGTGCGTTTCTAAGGTGGACCCACAGGGTCATCCTGAGATTTCTCACCCGCAGAAGTGTTACTTCAAAAAATTGAAAAATTAGCCTCTCATCTACACACCCAGGGCTTCAATTTTGTGGTATCGTTCATGCACCTATCATTCATGCCCTGATCCACAATCTAGCACATACATCAAATTTCGTTCATACATCTACATACACGCTAGAAAATCATACGCTAAAGCAACCGTGGAGTATTACAAAGGAACCTGCGATCACTCGGAACGACAGCAATGTATGAATTTCTTTCGGTTCCAAATAAGAAGTTGTTTTTTATATTTCAAATGCGTTTGTTTTATCTGAAGGTTCCTTTTTTTTGGCTATCTAGTTGCTGCAACCTGTTATGGTTCGGTGCATTGGCAATGGGCTTGTAAATAAATAATTTAAACACATTAAGTTAAAGATGACCGATTGACCTCTACATTGACATATGCATGTTAAGATTAGTAGCAAATGCATGAAAAACTGTACAATGATGCTTATAATTCTATATACACAGAGATTGATATAAAAACACTCAAGAGAACTTCATTTAATGTCATATGTCATGTCAAAAGTGAAAACATCTTCCTCTTTCTTCTCTTGTACTTTCACAGAAAAGTCAATGCTCAAAATACTAAACTAGCATTGACTGCCATCACCAAATTCATCTAAAGTATTATGTAGTTGAATCAGAATCCATTATGAATGCAATTAGAAGGATATTGAACCTCATATCATAATTTGATAGTATGTGTTTTGTTTGCAAGGGTGGGTTGGGTTATCAATAACCCTGACAGATAAGAGCCATCCTATGCCCCGTGATGCTTATGCTATACTTAACTGTGAATCCTTAATCCTTAAATGAAACACTCGTGCAGCTCAACTGAATCTCTCAATCGATAATTGAACGAATAGTATGGGCACGTGACATAATCAACAAAAGTAAGTTAATTTTTTATTCCGCAATTTTTTAATTTAAATGAGATGATTTATGTGGCTTATCAAGCCCGCATATCATGTAAGTTTTCATTTGAATAACCACAGTTAAATTATTTTTGACATAACTTGATTCTGATTAGTGATTTCATATTACCCCCCTATTACTATTGCCATATTGTGTAATAACTGTAATAGAACAGAGAACAGTATCATGGTCATGACTTGTCAAGTATGTTACGGCTACGAAGCAGCAGAATCAAAAGAATCATGAGATGAAAGAACAAAAACGATTGCCAGATTTTTAGGCATACATTGACACGAAGCCCAGATGTTGAAGTCGATGATAATCTATTTTTAGCCGTTATAAAATGTAGAATTTTTCCCTCTGTTTACATATTTTGGCACCCAAATGTCTTTACGTCATAAGACAGGTTCATGCATAAAGGCAGAGAAAGCTTTCCCAATTTCTTTCTCAATACAGTTAAGATATTATAGAATCTACTTTTGAATGCATTCTACCGTACCATTATAACTGGCAGCCATGTATGATTCCCGTTACATAATCGCAATGTACGTAAATGACAAATGACTGAGACAGTTCAAAGAGCAAGCAGTTGAGTTCCTGTTAGTTTGGAAGTTAGTAAGTAATAAAATCGCAAAACTTAATGATCAACAATAAAGCTCAAATACGGCTGAGCCAGAGAATTCGATAACAACCGTTTATTTTCTTGCTGGTTATAAATGGACATCGAACACTTGCACAAACTACAAATTATGCAAATGAAAATCACTCAACTTAATCAGAAATCGAGTCAAACAGTCTCAGGCTCACTAAAGCTAAAGCCAAGACTTTTAAGACAGAAATTTCGCAATACCAATGGCTCATTACTGTTGTAAGTTAGCAAGTAAGTGTAATAAAAGGCTCCCAAGCGTTCAAAAAACTCTCACGAACTACTTAAATATTCCTTGACATAAAACCACTGACGCGTGATTTAACTAACATCCAAACGACATTCAAATGAACGCTTCGTCACTCGTAAAGTTACAAGCAAAAAAGTTGAAAGTAATATGTTTCAACTTTAATATTCTTACAACCTATTTATAAATTATATTGAATATTCTAACTAATTATCTTATGTCTACCGAATCCTTGTGATTGTGTACTACAGGCAAACAATGAACGATAATGCAAAAGTGAAATGTAAATGTATGTAAACAAAAATTAAAACCCATAGTATCTTGTACCATCACCCAAACCCCAACCAATTAAATGACAACAATGATTGTTATAATATTTTAAATGTTGTATTATAATTTACCTTGCAGGAATAAGACTCCACACTGCCCAAAACTCTCCATTCTCCCATTTCCAAGTTGCTCAGCACTGACGACAAGTGCTCCAACCGTCCGCTTTCCAGTAGCTTCATAATGGCTCCTTAATTGATTCTTCTTCTTTTTTCAATCAAATAACGCCTTTGTTGCTCACTACTTTTAACTTTCACTATGATTCAACACCACTACTTGACTGTTCGTTCTTTACACTTTCCACTCGATCCCCTTTTACTTTTTCAGTTTCTGAACACAACCGACCTCGGTATTCGATAGGATGATGACCACCAACAATTTAATTTGCTCGGGCTGCTGAGTCTAATCGCAAGTCTGTTTTGACTAATTTCTCTCGATGTTACGGCCGAACCAATACTGCTGAGTCCCGTTCTGGAATTCATTGGGGCAATGATTCAAATCTATAACTAAACTTTAGTTTATCACGGGCTAGAACAACACCAGTTCTAGCTCACTTCTTGCTATGTCCGTTTAAAATTAATTTCCTTCCACCGACTATCTCAACGTAATTGATATTGATTAGTCAACGAACGACTAACACACACCACTACCAACAATTTATTTAAAAGACAAAGAAATTAGGTGAATTCTTTTCAAAGTCAATCTCAACACAACCAAATTGTTTATCTCTTTTGGGCAACTTGTCCGTGTTATTTTTGACGATGATGATGTTTTTTGTGTAGTAGAGCAGGAAACCTTTTTTGTCGTTACGTCCTTGAAGGATAACAAATGGTTTTGGTTACACTTTTCCAACTTTAGTTTGGGAATATATTTATGATGTACGATACTTTTCGTGTTTTTGTGATCAGATCACGTCTTTCTCACAAATGCATTACAAATACAATGCAATGCAAACACAATGTTTGAAAGGAGATGAAAAATATTATGAGCCCAATTCACCTAACAACAGCAATATAAAACAGTTGGATATTGTTGTGAAGATGATAATGATGATTATGGTTATAACTTGTGTGCCCTATTCTCTTTATGTATCGTTGTAGTATACAATGGGTAAGACCGTTTTTGTAAAGCCACCCACAACTCCTCCTCGTACAAGAAGATATTCCGTAGTAACAACACCTTTTCAACTTGAAAGGGGATCAGCTGAGAACCCTAAGTGTTTTTAACTTGTGTACTTTGTACTATTGACTGTATCAAGTGCAGGAGAGTTGAAAATAGTAAAGCTTTTTCGAAAACAGAAATGGTTAGTTTAATGCGTTTTGTGCAAGAGATGATGCGATGAGATGCTTGTTTTGATGCTGCTTGTTGTGTAGGTATTTGCGTATGTTGCGTAAAAATCTTTTATATCTACTAGTATGTATAAGCATGTATAGTTACATCTATACAAGTATAGGCGTTGCGTTATAGATAAGGTATGATCATGTTGACCATATATACAGCATAACCTCATAAACTAAAGTTATATGCATTAGACAATGTTGAATGTATGCTCTAGCATAGCAACTACAGAAGTATGGCGAAGATAGGAACAAACGCCCTCCAAAAACATTATCCTTGAGCCAACCAACAGTTCGACCCCAGACCCCCTAAGAAATGAAATGCATAATATCGTATACGCTACCAACATGCATAGTTATCATTTAGACCCTTTTTATTGCAACTGAAATACGGGATTTGCATCTCAATGTGTATAATATGTAAGTACCAGTACCACATTATTATTTTTCTGGAAAAAATTTCTTTCCACTCTGGGCAGCGTCAAGCAACAAAGCACAAGGGGTAAAACTTGAGCCATACGCTTGTTCATATCCCCTCATTTTAGCTACTAGTTTGTCAGCTCCATATCTATCGATATAATGGAAAGGTCCGCCAGTAAACGGTGGAAAGCCAAGTCCAAATACAGCGCCGATATCACCTTCCAGCTGCAGATTTAAAAGAATACCTGATTTAAGATTTTATTCCTTAATTAATGCAATATTAATAAACTACACCAACCGCGTTACGAAGGATTCCTTCTTCCAAACACATTGCTGCCTCATTACAAAACCGTGAAATCATCCTAATTTGGCAGTCTTCTTTCTCAAGAGCGACCTTGGGTTGAATTTTATTCTTAGTTAAGATGGCGGAAGCAGACGGATTGACAGGCCTAGAACCTTTCTGCCCTTCTTCATACATGAAGAATCCTTTTCCGGACTTTCTTCCTGTAAAGCAATGAGGAAATGAGTATTCCATACAAAGTGGATGCATATTATGTATTCTATGAGAATTTTTTTACACGCACCTAGATTTCCATCTTTAACAAAATCAGACATAATATTCATCGGAATTCCGCCGGTATAACGCTCACCAAAGATATTGGTAAAGTCAGCAGCAATGTGTGCTGCTACATCTAAACCAACTTCATCAAGTAATGTGCATGCGCCAACAGGGAACCCAAATTCGGTTGTCATTTTATCCATATCTTTGGGATCAATTCCTTCCTATTTGCAGAGAAAGTTAAGTTAATGTTAAATTCGATTTTATTTAGTGATACGTCTGAATAATCTGAATAGCCGATTGATATTATTATTACCAAGAGCAATCTCATTACTTCTGCCGCAAACACAACTAACGCACGAGTTGTGTAAAATCCTGGGCCATCTTTTACAACAATCACAACCTTTCCTTGCTTCAGTCCGACCTATGAACGAAGAAAGCTTACAATTAAAATCCATTCGTTCAATTAAACATTTATGCTAAGAGATTAATGCGAGTAGCTATAAATTTCATACATCAACGACGGATGCGATCGTATCTTGAGATGTTTTGTCGGTTGTAATGACTTCAAGAAGTTGCATTTTATCGACAGGACTGAAGTAATGCATACCAATAACCTTATCAGGTCGTTTGCTAGCAGCAGCTATTTTTGTTATCTCAAGTGCACTTGTGTTTGTAGCAAAGATGCAATGTTCTGGAATATGTTGCTCAACTTCCTTTAAAACTCTACAACCAAAATGTTTGATTAAGCTTTGAGGGAGACTTATGAGACACTTTTGGGTAAAATTATTCTGTTCTAAACTTGTGTTTCAAGTTGATATCTTCAAAAACTGCTTCAATCACCATGTCCAACTTGTTAAAGTTTTTATAATCAAGTTGCAAAGATAAGTTTGACAAAAACTTTTCCACATCAGAACTATAATTAAGAGGAAATATTGTTAAACCAAATCAAATCATAAAACATTTAAAATAATTTATATATTATTTCAACGCTTACTCTGCGTGACGCTTTCGTTTCACAGCAGTCTGGAAATTCTTGGAAATCTGATTATGACCACGTACTAAACCCTGTTCGGAGGCGTCTTTCAGAATGCAATGATAACCTTTATCAATTGAAACCTGAGCTATACCAGCTCCCATAAGACCTGCTCCAAGTACTGCTAGATTCCTTCATTAACAGACATTCAGTTAATTCACCATATAAAGTGGGGTGGTGAACTTTGTCAGTTATTCATCGCTCATAATGAATTAATGCTTGGTCTGGAACTTACTTTGCTGGTCTTTGAGGTTTTCCAAAAGCATTTTTCTTGCACTCGGTTTGTCCGTGGAATAATGAAATAAGCCCTTTCGACTCCGGGGTCATGGCCAAGTGACCGAATCCGTTTGCTTCTGCCTCATATCCTGCTTTGGACCCCTTATCGATGCCTGTTTTGACAACTTCTAAAATCTTGAGAGGTGCAGGATAAACTCCTTTGGTTTGCTTCATAACCTGACCTTTGGCCTTTTCGAAAACTTTGTTTTTCACAAATTGGAATTTAAAGGCAAAATCCATGGCTTTGGCCATACCGGACTTTGTCCTACTTGCTTTCACGCTACCATCAGCTAAGCCTTGAGCGGTTTTAATGGCCACTTCTTCAAGGTATTGCATGGTTCTACGAAAGTATTGTAAATATAATGAGATGTTGCAGTGAGCATTATTTTGGGATATCAACGAACCTGTTTTGCGCTGAATCTGTTCCAGGTCCCAAAGGCTTTATAACTTGATCTACTATTCCAAACTTCTTTGCTTTATCTGATTTTAGTGTTTTCCCAGTCAGCATCATATCTAATGAATTAGGCAATCCAGCTAGTTTAGGGAGACGCTGAGTTCCTCCAGCACCAGGAAGAAGACCAAGCATTACTTCAGGTAAACCCAAACCTGTCTTTTTATCACCTATAGCTATCCTGTAATGACATGCCATTGCTACCTGCAATTTAGATGTTCATTATTATGCAATCCAGTTTAAATTCCGGCAAATGGTGACCTATAAAACAACTACTAACTTAAACGTTTTTACTACCTCTAAACCACCACCTAAACATGAACCATAAATTGCTGCCACAACCGGCTTCTTGGATGCTTCAATGTCGGCAAGAACATGCTGTAAATCTCGTGACTTTGAACTGGCCTCATCTACAGTTTTGCATCTATAATGGCCATAAAACAACTTTGTTTATTGAGCCAGGGTAGTATGGTGCATTAATAATTTTTAAATTACTTACTTTTCCAACATGGTTATATCTGCACCAGCAATGAAACAACCAGGTCTACCGGATATTACTACAGCAGCGACCACCGCTGAATTTGACTGAACATCTTTCAACGCTTGAACTATCTCCTCCACCACTGGTTGGTTAAGAACATTTACCTAACAAAATTCCAGATCCATAATTATTATCATGACTCATATTTTCCAAGTTCCCGTTATATGGTAAATTCCAAACCAACAAGAACCCCATTTAAAATGATTCCCATTAAAACGGAAAACACCAATATTACTTTCAGCACAATATTCCCCCTGCTCCAGCGATTTTTATACACTTGAGCAGGTCTACAGAGTGCCAGCAGACAGATTGTTAGATTAAGTACAAAAACTTTTCAGAGCCATATCAGCAGGCTTGCTGATAGCCTGTATATCTATAAACGTTATTGTATCATTACCCTTCCTGGAGAGTCGAGCTTCACAACGGCAACATTTTTCTTAATTTCAACCTTAACATGATTGCCAGCCAAGGCTGCGGATCTGCAAAGGTATCTATTAACTGAAGCAAAATATATCAACATCAATTAATGTTAGTTTCATTCCTAAAGAAAGTTACTCAACGACAAATTAAGAGCTTCAGCAACTGCATACCTGTGCGATTAAAATGAAGAGATCCTAACCCTAGCCGGGCACAGTTGGACAATGTATACAGCGACATGATTTCCATGTAGTTTGGGTCGACCTTCCTCAAATATTGTGATCACCCAAGTTCTCCTGCAAGAAAAGTTAATTACCAAATTGTATAAAAATCCGGGGTTACACAAACAATGAACAAAACACTTTTTTCAACCCGATTTAGTTTTAGCCAGCTGCTTTGTGATTTATTAATTATTCTTGATTTATACTAGTTAAAAATTACTTACCCGAAGAGAGCCAAAGAAATACTATAATAAATTTTTATAATAATATTGAGAAAAACAAGAATTATTGTTACTCACACCTGAAAACAAAAAATTTATTCATTTCATACTGAAAACGAAACATTTTGCACATGCACGAATTTAAAAAATGTCTTACGTTCAGCACATACAAGTGAAACGAAATGACACATGGTGACCATTTTCATTGATTTTTGCTGGCGATTTTTTTACTGTCATACGGATTTCAATGCAATGCTTTGCAATGCTTCCGGCTAATCAGTCTTTTCGTATGGTGTATGGATATCATGGATTTGTATAATAATTGTTACTTTGTATAGTACTGCAGAGTGAAAGCACATGAAATAATGTATAAATTTTATTGAAAAGAAAAGGTTAGCAATCCATTCACAAAAATTACTAATAATTTGGGCTTCTATTATTCATCTACATTGCATTCAAAATTAAATTACTGAATAAAATATCTAATGTGCATCTACTCGTACTCGACAGTGGGGCTAGTTGAAATGCTTTCACAATTTCATGTTTAGATGTTGTTATCTTGGTACCGTTTCGGAATATTATGCAATACGTAATTATGATGTTAATTTAATTTACTTCATTGATGCTTTTGTCAACTTCAGAACGGATAGAAGCACGAACTACAATAAACTGCCACCTACTTTGTGCAGTGTAGTGTAGCACTACAATGTTAGTGTTTGTATGTTTCAAAAGTAATGATTAAAGATGAATGCTTTTAAAGAATACCATGCAAAATTAAACTTTTTAAACTTTTATTAAAAAATTGTTTTTCTAATCATCTATTTAAAACCAAAAAGATTGTCTATTTCTATTATTTAACATAACGGTAAAATAGAGATAGTAGCACGTAACAGACAGTAATTAGTAAACACAATAATTAATATATCAATAATTGCGAAAGATTATTTAGTTTCTAGCACCACTCAATACATAAATAAAAGTATCAATGACATTTTGTAAAGTAGTATTACGTTCCAACAGTTGAATCTTATAATACTAATCATACCACAATGGCTGAAATTTTCTTAACCGATTGGAGAAGACAATTTTTAATATGAAACTAAATCAATAATTTGAATAAATGAATGAAACATAATGTTATGAAGATGTTCATCTTCTTAAGTTCATAAATACTTCTTAAAATGATTTTGCTTAATTTACATAACGTTCCACGCGTTATCTTGCTAGCATATACTAATAATGGCACTGAAATGTCTAAATCAGTTCTGGACCATCTTTATGCAGACCATCCTGGACAGGTAGCTGTTTGTACAATCTTTATGGAAGTAGTGGTATAAGTGGGTGTTGGGACAATGGTTGTAGCGGTGTTGGTAGTTGTCGTAGGACTCAAAGTCGTTAGTGTTGCATAGGTGGTGGAAGTTCCAGTCAACTCAGCGGTCAAAATCATGTTACCGCTTGTTACTTCAGTCGTAGCTAAAATAGTGGTTGGTGTAATTTTTATCGTTTCCGTAGTGTAAGATGTAATTAACGTAGATGTTGAAATTGTGACGTCGTTTCCAGTGTATTTAGTGGTAGTAGCATCTAATGTCGTTGTCGTTTTTGTAGACGAGGCAGTAACTTTTGTTACAAATATTGTTGATATAGATGTTTGTACTGTTGACAAATATGATGAGGTAACTGTGGGTACTGGTAAGGAAGCAGGAATTGTAAAAACTGTAGGAGTAATAGTTACAGAAGACGCAATGCATGCCACACCGTTCTGGGGTAAGATTACTACACCTCCCGTTGTAGTGGTGAGCGAACCAGTTGAGATGGTATTGGTATAGGTGCTGGCAGTATTACAAATGCTACTCGGGTAAATTTCAAGCGTAGAACCACT
>LJIJ01000653.1:0-87030 GCA_001718145.1 Orchesella cincta | reverse complement strand
AAGAAACCACCAACGTGATGCAATACAAAGTTGAGCCAGGATTCCGAGCGAGTATTGTTTTACTAGATCGCACTCGTAAAATTTTAACGAAGAAAGAGAAGAAGAAAATTAAAAATCAGAGCAAGAAACAGAAACAGCAAAAAGAGGAAGTGGAAAGCGTCCAGCAGCAATAACGGCATTCTCAGCATCAGTTCCAACAATACTAATAATACATATTTATAACAAGTTATGTAATTTATATAGACTGAGATTTTTATTTGAAAAGACATTGTTAATATTGTTATCTCGAAAGTACAATAAAAGAGTCATACAAAATCACGTTGTAAGTGGAATATTAACATCAACATCTCCATTATACCCGTTATCAGGTACTGCTTCTAAAAATTTAACATATTCTTCAGGTAATCCATGTTCCTTGGCACCTTGAATTATCACATTTTTATAGCGAAGAGACGGAATCAAATTTGCACCATGAGCTTCTACGGATTTTTGTCCGCGTGTCATCGACGGATAGCGAATAAGCCATGGCAACTGGACATTTTTCCCAATCCGGAAACAGTTTCAACAGTTAGCTCTTTGCGCTGGTAGATGTTATCAAGAACACCTTCTTGCCTAGAAATCAACAAAATGCACTGTCAAATACTCAAATCGAATATTATAATCAAATTTGTCAAACCCCAATATTTACTTGTCTAGAGAAGGTTGGTCAGATTGATTCAGTTCCCAAAGTACTCCGAACACGTGGGACCCTTCGTCAGGCAATATATTAGCTGATGCTCCTCTCCATCTTTGAGTCCAGTGCCCGAAGTCGAGTCGGTGTCCCTGAAAATTAACGATTTTTTCTTATTCAAACATTTAAGAGTCTAAAACGTAACTTCATAGAAGTCAGCCAGCTCAAACAATGACTAAAATTCTCACCTCAAGTTTACCCACTGCAACCATTCTGGCAGTGCGATTATTCTCGTGTATCCTCTTTGTCCATAGATTGCTCCCATAAGCAAAGTACAAAAATGTGTCTTTACCAACTTCAGTTCCCATCATTCGTCCTGAAACAAACTTGAATTGAGATTCAAAAAAATGACTCGTTTTCAAAGCTCGTATAAAATCTTTCACCAAAACTTTTCGAAATACTGGCCCAAAAATTTGCATCAGTTCTGTCTAACAACACTACTACAACTACAATACGAACGGACTACTATTGCCGGAAGTGAAAAGTCTTCCTACACACAAATGTGAATGGAAATTTGCTAAACTCAGCATACAACATCTGCACGAAAAGGTGTGATTTTGAACTTGTCACAAGTTGGGCATAAGGTGAAAGCGTGATGCAGCAGCGGCAGATCAAATGGGTCTCTCTGTCTAGAACGTCTTTCTCAACACATTGCAGCGATATGCATATTTGCTCTTTGCTGGATTTTGACAGCGTCTTTTTGCAGAGTCGAGTTAAATGCATATATTATGGAGAAGAAGAAGAACGTTAGTAACGTTACATGGGTATGGAAATGAATGGCATTCCTCCAGGTCATGAAATTTATTGCTACGTGACTTGCACGTTGCTTGATACATTTGTATTTTTTTCAAATTTGCGTGCTTAAGCCTTAAGGTTGACGTATGAACTCAAGTTCAAAAGGCAGTGACCAACATTCTTCCTCATAATTAAATTTGGAGTCGGGCTCATAATCAGACGATCTTTGTGTTTGTTTTTTCCAGCTTGTAGCCTTCAATTGATGACATCGTGCCAGATACGATGAGGCCAAGCCCCTAGAATCCCACCACAGATGATCGAGATCGGTCCAAATTTTATTAATGCTGGGGAAGGACCTGGGTGAATTATGAAACAGGCAGGAACAGCAGTAAGTTGTCGTCCTTTGTTTTCAGTAATTCAGTCAAGTTTTAACTAATGTGTTTGTTATCTCTCTTTCCAATGTTTTACAGCAAACTCCAGCATGAAATGTGGAGGAGGAACCACATCGCATTGTGTTTGAAGTTCCAAAAGGAACTCGGAATATTGCAGTAAACGAATGTCTTGACATGTGTATTCACAGAATTGTGACAACCTAGTGTATGTATCATACTGTATATTGGTGATCTCGCATGGAATCGTGGAACTAGTTAGTTTACGTTATGTATGAAGTGAGTGTTAATAAATTATTATAATAGTTCATCAATTCTACAAAATCAATAAAAATTGCATTAAATTAGCTCACATTCCCCCAAGAAGTCTTTTTAAACAAACTCTCATACAAAAATACAACGAGTGACGACATAACTAACTAATAATGTACTTTGTACGTTTATTGCAAATCGCACTCCTCCACTCAAACTCCTGGTCACAATAAACATGGCCGACTATGGGCTTCAAATTGTTCGTTTCATAATCAAACGTAAAGCATAGAATTTCAGAGGCTCAAGGTAGCTCCTTCTCATCAGATTTTTTATACAGTGGTCACATATTTCAAATAAAATTAGTCTTGCCTAGCAAAAAGTCACAACCAACATCGTTTTTGCTTGCATGCGTGCAAGCACAATAGCGTAAAATGTAGAGCGGTGATGATGATGATTATGGTTTCTCTGATATAATACTACCTTTGAAAAGTATGGATTTCTGCTGCTGAAGAATTGAAGGGATAGGAAGGGAAAGGGGAAATGAAAGCACCACTTCGAACAGTTTCAGTAGGGTTTAGTTGGCATCTCAAAGAAGAGCTCGAAATTTTGCTCAGTCCTCCAACATAGCCGTTATCGTCTAGTGGTTAGGACATTGCGTTGTGGCCGCAATAACCCAGGTTCGAATCCTGGTAACGGCACTCATTTTTGCCGGAGAAGGGTGCCTTGAATTTTTGTTGCATGAATGATTTTCCCCGATTTTTAGGAATGCGCATTTATAACATATTTTCGAAGATAACGCTTCAATTAACATGATTTCCGTTTTGATGCAATGCAACACACTGGAATAAATGCAGTAGAAAGGAGAAGAGAAAGTTTAAACTTGGAATCATCAACATCATGTATGAAGGAGGTAAAAGTAATATGAATTGAATGAAGAACTATGAATAATACAACCTTGATAAACTTTCCACATTGCTTGCAACATCAATAAAATGGAGCAGCCTGCATTTGAAAGCGACATCGCATGTCGCAAGTCCCATTTCAAAGTATACTATATATGAAGCATAAAGTTAGTGTAAAATGTTAATAATATCCCGAAACCAGTTGAAACCATTTCTATATATATATATAAATATATATTTCTATTCAAAATATCATTTGATTTTTACTCCGTTTACGTTTGGATGCAAGCCACACACCTGAATCACTTTCGTAATAATTTTCACCAACTACTCCAGCTAATTTTGGATTAATCTGGAATGACTTTTGGAAAATGTAGGGTAACAAACTGTACAGTAAGAATATTATTAAAGGTGAAGGTAATTTCAAACACAAGAACAGTTTGTGTGTGCTAATAAATGACATAAACTATGCATAAAAATAAATGGTTTGGTTTGTCTTGCATCAAAAAATGTAACTTTAATACCTACAATTCATCATCTATATTTTAAGTGATGAAATGACGCATTTCTCTCCAACATAGACTCTAAAAACATAAAACTTCCTTGACTTCACAGCGTTAGCTTATTGGCCGTTAGTTTAGCGAGACCATTGACGTCCTAGGAGAACACTTCTTTTGTTAAGGCATTTCCAAACGACCGTCATCAACTCACTCGGAAACATAAAATATTTATATGCATTTGAAGGACAAACACGTAAAATTGCCTCGAATGTCGAAGTGAAAGGAGATTGGGAACGAAGTAATTACTCTCACACTAAAATACATGATGCGCTGCCGCTAGCACATTGGAAGATTGCATAAAGTTTGAAGTTATGACGGGTACAGTCTCATCGCAGTCATTTGAGATGTAAATCACCTATAAAATTTGTCTATTGTCTAAAAAAACCTTTTGCGTCTCGTTTTCCGACCCAACCGAGGTCGATTTTTATAGACGCCGTTACAAAACGCTACGTACATACTCAACATATATATTATTGCGTCTCATCTTACGAACTCTGCAAAGTATTGCAAATCCCATAAATTTTTGGTCTCGCGGAAAATCTGCTTCGCATTCAACTCACAATTTTTATACAAGTCATTAAGTTCAGTTCAAGGACGATATTGGTCGAGGTTTGTGCCCATCATTAATGTTACCTCTTTGAATACCCCATTAAAATCCTTAACCAAACTCAAAGTAGATGAGGTTGAGCATCGATTCCACAACATGATGATCATCATCATCATTCACGGTAAAAAAATATAGGAGGAAGTAATGCATGTAAGAGCCATAATAATTTATTGATCGTTATTCCAAATATATCAGTTGCAGACGCAATTAATTACGAACCTTATGGGAGTACAAACCATGATGTGATAACGATGTATCTATTTTAATGGGTTTAGTGAACGTACGTTTTAATGTCTGACGTACTTTCACCACTTTTCCATTATTAACTAAAAAATTGGCTGGCTACACTAACCACTCATACCTAACAAGCTTAATTCAGTCAACTAATGGCCAAACGTGAGTCACTAAAGAGGGTTAAATGTACTATTAATAGCTGAAAATACAAACAAGTCTGCAGGCTACGCACATGATTTATATGTGTACAAACTTTGTTTGACAGATGGCTTCACACTGCTTGTTCGTTGCAGCAAAAGCAAAGCAATCATTGAACCCATTAATCTAGGTTAAATTGAATGCGTAATTTTTTAAAAATATTTTAACAAAGTTTGCTAACTGAACCCAAAACTTTATCTCTTTTTTTCATGGAAGCCAGCAGTCAAATGAAATGATTGACAGCATTTCGGTTTCATACTCATCAAATAAAGCTTCCTGGTCATATTTTTGTTAAATCAGCATGAGAAAATGAAAAGAAAGTTGACATTTACAACGAAAATAGTATTGAAATTCCAGAAATTTATTTGCACCATACTGCTCATTATAACTTTAAAAAGACCCTTTTTCTTGTGAACACGCTTGGAGCAGTCACGAAGCATACTGATCCTTTTACTTCAAGCGAATCACACCTTTCGGTTTTAGAAACTGACTCCAGCCGGCCAGCTATGCTAAGTGTTATGTACAAATACAACCCTCCGGCTAATCCCGAAATCCCAAAGACTGCCCCTTAAAAGTCACAATTAACTTTTTGTTCTTCCTTTTAAAAGGCAAAAACATTCATCAAGTAGTTATACCGGCTTGAGCGCAGCAGCAGTACCTAACCTACTCTGTAAAACGTGGCATTCACGTAATAAAAAAAAGTAACTTGACTATTATTGCTGCTCCACTTTCATGTAAAGCTTCTCCATGCTATTTATTTTCTAGATGATATTTTACACCAAACAAACGCAATACAGCATTGTATACACCATCTCACATGAAACGAATCATGATTCCCTTCGTATGAAAAGGAGGAATAATTATTAAGGGAACCGTAAAAGTCTTGGCAGTCCACCACATGAAATACCCTGAATGTATGTATATGAAACAGTCCTATTCTCAGTAGTATTCTTTGCTTTAGTATGAACTGGCATGGCAAGATCCTCTCAATTCAATGTTACACAAAAGTTACACGAAAAAAAACGAGAACCATTCCAATCTGATTTGATTCAAATCTGTCAGAAGCCCCTATTCCACCCTTAGTAATTTACGAGCACTTTTTTCTGTTCAATCGTGTGTATACACGTTTGAATCTGGAAGACGGGAGAATAATTGCTCATTCCTAAATCGTTGCATATACATACAAAGATTTAAAGAGTGCTACTAATGGGAATCGGACACATTTCGAAGGAAATTGGTCATGCCGCTAAAGGATGATGCACTTGAGTCACAGTCCCTAATAAATCTTAGTGCATTACTCGACTTTACTCTTGAGTTTTGAAATCGAACGAAACAAGATACAATGCATTTCATGAGCAGTACTAATTCTTTATGTTGCTCCCAAGTCCAAGCCAAGTCCCGTCATTTAGCTCATTATCACTTTTGTTTCAAGTTCAGATACAGTGGTGAGTTTATAGTAATACTTGTCTGTCCATCTTCTTAACATTTTGTTACGGACAAGCACAAGTGTTAAATGTATAGCAGTGTTATTTATTAATTGGTATAGCTTATTCTAAAATGATTTATAAACAAACTATTGCTTCTTCCTGATTTATTGTAGAAAACTCATTGTGCTATTTACCGAATGAAGTCAACATTTTTCATGCATTTTGCTTCTTGTTCTACTTTTAGTGTTACACATAGCACATCAAATCAAGTTACCCACTATGGGTAATGATAACTCTGCTATTGTAATACATAGTGATAAGCTCAAAAATATCATGTATTCAGCAATTAAGAGAACACCAGAACCAGACCCCTCATTTTCATGCAGAATAGCTAAAACACAAGATGAACAGGGAAATCATTTCCATAAGTAATCAGTTGACATGCGGATGCAATTGATGACTGGGTTGGTTTATTTGGTGATGATAACACAACACATGCATAAAAAGCAACAATAAATGTGTTGAGCTCAGTTCACTCAAGGACATTGCTCATTAGCATACGACGACGAGCAAATATATATAATAGCACAATACTTTTCGTCGCGAATGAATCTCTCACTTCAAAATGGTATATTCAATAATATGTTTTCTTGCGATGCGTATAATAATATATCTTATGTGCATAGTGCACATGTAAACAAACTTTTGACTGTATAAGTGCAAACTGATAAATAGCCTCTCTTCAAAAAGTACATAACACAAACACATGCGTATCATGCATAAAATCATCGTCATTATCATCTTATTTTGACTTGCGCGTCTTGTTTAACTTGCACGACAAAATGATGACGGCTCATTTCCTTTGATTTTAGCCATTTTGGATGCTTGTATCAGTGCAGTAATAATCAGTCGGTCAGTGGCTGTGGGTTTGTTGATTAGGGATAAAAATTGCATAAATGTTTATGTATTTATTCAACCCCATCAAATCGCTCTGGACAAATGTATGCTGTTATGTTTGTGTGCATTGCTTGATTCTCCTAATATTTAAGTTTGAGAAGAGGTTATCTTTGGAATCGCCTCGCTCATAATGACTTACCAAGCATGCGAAAACACGTACGTGTTTCAGCTCTTATATTTATTATCCATGACATGACGCATACGGTCTTTTATATACTGTCTACTATCCAATCCAACTCAAACTGTAATGAGGTGTAGAAGACTCATGCAAAAAATTCGCATGTCCATTTTATTCTTGTAAACTAGGCATGTTGGACGCGTGTCATCGTGATTTTGAGATTTAGAAGATATATTGCATAGGAAATGTACGTACGCGGAGATTCCTTTTCGTTTCTAGTCTCTGAATGAAAAAAATGGTAATAAATGTCAGCCATTTTTATATATATCGCTTTCATATCTAAGATAATTTATTGTTTTCGCTATAAAAAGTGTGGAGGATCAGCGTGGAGAGTGAGTAACTCCCTACCTATTTAGTGTAGCTGTTCGTATTACAGACAAGATTATTAATGGGAATGCCATTTAGTTTGTTGATGAAAAGAACAAGATTCGTCATTCCTCCTCAGCGTCGTCAATTGATAAAAGTTGTTACAATGTTATCAACTATACTAGTGTACTTTTATATATGTCTCTCCAATCTGCATAATTAGGCAAATGGTCTCCTTAATATATGTCTAATAATCCTTTAACGCTTTTAGTAGTACAAACAATTTTTTGCTTTAACTAAAATGGAACCATGTATTCATCGTCATCCTACACCATTTAAGAAACATTGTCAATTTGTCTCCTCATTCTGCTCATGATGTTATATTGTATAGGTTGTAGAAAATCGATACCATTTCAAGCGTAATTAAATTACAGAAGCAATTACAATGTTTGTGTCAAGTCAGCTATATAACTTCCTTATCTTCTCAGAGGTTGACGACTATAATTTGCGCCAGCTATCTTGGGAATAGTGATGGGTCCTGCTTCGGCAATACTATTTTAGTAAATCCAAAACCAATAAAATTGTTTATTCCCTAAGCACATTTCATCAGGAATGCTCAAATAAAATGAATATGCACTATATAATTTGCCAGCGTGCCGATTGCTATATTTTATGGTGCTGTTGGAGTATAAATCGTAGTTCCACGCAATTTTATGGCTGGTAGAACGCACGCATTATTTTTTAACTGATTAAGAATGTCGTTTATGTGATTGCTGCTAATAACCCCTTTCCGTGTATGTACAACTGGAAAATAACGTGATAAGAGTATTAATATGTGCGTAATACTTTCATCATAATCATTTTCATATAAGAGCTATTGTTGTGCTGTTGATGGTGTTGGAGTTGAAAGTTGAAACCATTATAAAAATTTCAATTTTTATCAAATCAAAGTACGTGTGCATGTAGAACACAACTTTTAATGATGGAACCCATTATAAACCCCTTGGAATATTTCATGCAACAGCTACGACTTACAATTTTTATAAATATCGTATCAGTTTATAGCTCAACATGATGTAATAATAGAGGCTGATTAGCAAAAAGTGCAACATTAGCATTTAATAACAATCCAGCGAGTCCAGGCCTATTTTATGATGATACTATTACATATTTACTAACTTGTTTTGGGTGAAGCTGGTTGCACTCCAGTCAAAAACCAAGTCATGAGAAATGTACCTCACTTAAATTATAGACCACATGATAGTCATACAGCTTTTTTGCTCAAACAAAAAAATTATGTCAATTATTTTCCTTGCAATAATAATTTACGACGGATTTTCGTATGACAAGTCTTGTTCTGGGTGGATGGTTTTGTAGAGGACTACCGTGCAAGATTCTGCGCTTCTTGAGCATAAGCTGATTTTAAATGAGTTAGCGTCATACTTTTATGTTTTGCATATCTCACACTTGCCTAAAATGATTATTTTTTGTAGTTCATGCTGGCCTGGCACTGCCAACTTAACTTATGAGTTACAATCTTGATTTGATATCGACAGCCATGAAAATACATTTATGATTACAAAAACACGACTGACTCACTCAGTCACTAGTGGTAAACAGAAAATCATCTTTACATCAATCCAGACTTGTGAAAAACGTCTGGCAAATAAATTTTTAAATCGTGTATCATTACTCTGACCTATATTACATAAAAATGCGCGAATGAGAACAAAAAATATTATTTTGCACGTACATGACATACGTGCAATCTCCTTGGGAGGTGATGTGCATACGATACTCGGCTTAATGTGTATAATATAGCTCTAAATAATATTTCTGCGAAACTAATTTGCGGCTCGCTTTTAACTTAAATCCTTGAACACTGTTAATCCTGTTAGATGCCATGGATGAAATCATCAAAGACTTTGAACCAGCCATTAAAGAGCAAACATTCAGGAAATGTCACCGTCACCCCCAAAGCATTATTACATTTTATTGAGTGAAACCTTCCATCTGTGAATAGCTTAAGTTTTCTATTAACACGCACATCAGTAAACCGCCCTAATAATTGAAATCACGTTCAAATTTCAACCACAGGCAAAATGTTGGATTTTAATTTACTTCAAATTTCATCTCGCTAACTGGAATATCGTTATACTGGATTCACAGCATCTTCAGCATTTGCTTAGAACAACTTAGATTCTCATTATGCCACTTTTACGATAGCCATCAAACCATTATTATTCGAAATAGCACCCGTTCATCAGCTCTCCAATCCAACACTTCTTTCTACTTGTCCAAACCTGACGTGAAAAGGATAGATGATGATTTGATGATGCTGATGATTACGACTTTCTTCTTCATCGTTTCAGTAGCATCGTGATTGAACGTGTGATTTGGACTACATCCAGAGCGTTAATGTGGTAATTAGTTGCTTCTAAAAACACAGCATCTACTTCCATACTATTTATTATGCGCAGGGCTCTGATGTTGACTGAGAGCTAAAAAACAATATAAAAGGGTGAACTGGCCATCATGAATCATATTTGCATCAATGGAATGTAGAATCTGCTTTCTAGGTTATCATCATCATTCCCAGCTCCAAATCTACTTTTCTAAATCAAATCTTTAATGTGATAAACTTTTATAGTACTGCCATTTATTTATATTCATTTCAATACGGGTGGACTCTTCTCATTTGATGGGAAAACAGCCAATTAGAAACTGAAATGGGTCAAGAACCAAAAAGGCTTAGTTTTATGCTAAACGAAATGCATTGCTTATCATTTTAGTTGATGATGATGAATACATTATCTTTCCCTACTATTCTATTTGTGATAATAAAAATTGTGTGTGTTCGATTGACTTTTCAATTCCTGCTCCTCATCAGACTCCATAGCAAAGTCGACCCAGCGGAATGATTGGGAATGACGGCGTTTTTTATAGGAGAAGCATTGTTGTGTTATGTACCCTCAACATTTTTCAAGACGGGAGTATCATAATCGTAGGTTCATAGCATGATTTTCAAATCACAACATGACAACATTACATTGGCTGTCTGCTCCACGAAGCATTTGATTTGGTTCCATTCAAAATCAAAGGCTCAGAGAGACAAGGACTACTTTTATCTAGAGGGGAACACGAAGGCCTGTTAGAAATAAAAATAATAGAATGAAATGCATGCAATGTTATAGGCAGACATCCCACCGGACCTCAAAACTGAGGAGGTAGTTAAATTGTAACTCATCTCAAATCTGTCTGATTAGAAAATCAAATCTTTGAGCCTTGTATAATATTTGAATTGGATAATTTCCAAAGGGAAAATAACACATTGTTAACTTCTAAACCATGCAAGAATTATTAGAAGGAGCATTTTCCCTTTCAAATACATAGGTACACCTGAGCTCAATCTTTATGTTCATCATTATATGTAGAACTTGTGACTCTCCAAGATTTTTAGTGGTGCCGCACCCTGTCGTTTCGTGTACTTATATCATTTTCCATTCTCCAACTTTATAACTAGCTGCCAACTAAAAAAAAAGTTTTGCTGTACTACTAAAATCCAAATGTATTATTCAGCTCAGAAATGGATGGATGTAGAGCAAGCAGAATAAACTATCTACGTACATTTTAAAGTTTACCATTACTCAATGCATCAAGATGAGATGAGATTTGTGTTTTCACTTCAATTCAGACTTGTACAGAAGTTCTAAATGTAACAAGTGAGCGAACGAGTAAAAGATTGCTTAAGTACATACATTTTCGACACTTAGCACTACTAAAGAGTCCGTGCGTTTTAAATGGGTCAGCTAGTCAGCTCCGAGCTCTAGCTCAGTTTTTCATGCTCAAGTTTCCAGTTAAGTAATGAGATTGATGTGATACCAATACTTTTATACTAATGTAGCTTTCTACCCTGCATCTTTTTACCATACAGCAGTCAATCGATCCATTGAAACGTAATCTTTACTTAATATTATTCCTTGGAGGGTTCCCCGAATCGAGTTTCATTTCTAAGACTTCTTGCAGAAACGATGTTGCAAAATGCCAGCATAACATGAACGAGTTATCACATCATAGTATTACCAAAGGCATTTTTTCAGAGTAAAATTGTTGGAATCTGAACCCCTTCGATAACGTCACTTTCACAGTAACGTAAACTTATAATTAATGGAGATTTCCTTCAGAAGAAAATGTTTGTATTCATATGATTTCATAAAATATAATCTGGCCATCATTGTTCACTTGATATGCCTGTCTTGGTGAACAGTTCTTGCTGTGAATTTCATTTGTTCCAATGATCCATTCAATTCTTCTCCAGAAAAATACCCAAGAATGCTGCTGCTGGACGTGGAAAATGAAAAGGCAACATGGGGGACTGTCCTACAATTCAGCCGGTTATATTACCTTCACCCTCTTATCAAAGCTCACCATCTAATCCTTCCTTGCGCATTTCTAAACAGCCGTTTGTTCGTTCGTTCACGATGTAAATTGGTTAACACAACTCACCTTGTGTCAGCATCAGCATGGCATGGCATAAAGTAAAGAGTGTATACTTATCGGCTCTTATTGATTGAAGGGTTTGGCAACTTAAATATATCTTGTGTTGTGTACTTTGCTAATGGGAGCTCAACCACTTTTGGGATCTCTTCTGGAAAACAACATTCTGATTCGAGTAGTCGCGAGGTTTAACGGGTTTTGGAGCTAGTAAAGCACAACACAACAAGGCCTATATACTGGCAGTCCTTTATAAAGTTTCTTGGAGTAATTCATTTCATTAGGAATTTGGAGCCCTGCCCACTTCAAAATTCATATGGTGAGGTACTCGAGTCATGGCCCGTTTCAATGTACGTGATAAACTTGGGTACACTCCCAAAAGTAAAATAAGTTTGAGGTCCAGGTGATACTTGTTAACGCCTTTATGCATACCTTCGACCTTTTGCACTAGAAATGAATAATATTGCTTCGACAGAAAGATGAAGGATCTTATTCATAAAACGATGAGGTGTTATCCAGCAGGGATAACTTGTAATTATCTATGATAAAGAGTTTCCTGGAAGTTATTTTCAACCAAAAATTCCAAAGTTTAATTTACAAAATTCGATTTCATTCTAATCGCATACGATTCCCTATATATCTATCATTTTCCATGTCAAGATGCCAACTTGCATATTATTATTGCATCATTTCAGTTTCCCAACTCCGTTCCCAGACTTTTGCGAGTCATCATAAATGTCAATATCATGTTTATAATAAGAATGATCCTGTTTTCCTCTTTCCTCATAGAGGTTATGCTCTTAAACTTGACCTACACTAAGGAAAACAAGCGTGAGTGAACGGTAAGGAAAGTATAATTCCATAAAATTTCAAGGAAACGAGTCAAAACTCAGTATACAATAATAATACATATCCTTTGCACTATATAGTTGGTTTGCACCTTCATTTCATCCAACAGAGAAAAGTACATTCATTTTTCTGTATTCCATCCACGATGCCACATGCCAAGAGCGGAACCCTGCTGTGTGTGCATTACTCTCTTGAGATGCGTTTCTAATGCTCCCTTTTCTTACCAAAAACGAAGCAACGTGTCAATGTCATAGCATATTACAGAAAACTCGTTCATTCGTTCACAAGATCGATCGACAAGATAAATTATTCAACCAAATATGGTACAGAATCCATGAATAGAAATATGTGTTTTCCATTTCCGTGATCCAATTTTTACATAATCTGGTTGTATACATGATGCTGCACGTCCCATTTCTAGGTGCACTGAATTGAAAGCTTTGCTTTTTATGAATCATCAGCTTCCTATCAGCTTGTTCATTAAATATTGTTTTTATTAAAGTACTTTATTATCATCGTGTTGTAATTGCGACTTGTCTTGACACATGCTCATATAATATATGACGTGTAATCGCAAGTTATGGCATTATGTCGCCAATTGATACGACTTATTTTGCTACTTTTATGTGAGCTGATCTTTGAACCACCAACGCGTTTCATAATTAGCCCATTTGGAATGGCTTTTCTGCGTGATTCAACAAACTGAACTTGTGAAAAACATGGCTTTCACGATTTGTTTTTGATAAGACTATTTAAACACAGTAATTCAATGCAGGATGTTTACCTATTTCTACAGATATGATATTGTGGAAAGGAAAAGTAACATGGTACAAAGCTATTATGATGGTTTGCCTTGGTGTAAAAATTCCAATAAAACTTATTTAGAAACTGATATCATATTAGGAGCTGACGACCGATAAGTGCAGCATCGAATCCTTACACTGGATTATTGAGATGTGTACATTTTAAAATCGTGTCAAACAAGAATCCTTAGTAATAATAACACCAACACCGTGTCAGTCAAATATAGGCCAGCTTTAGCTTGGCTTTGATCTCACCGAGTTGTAAACCATTTTTTTGTGTAATGATATTCTCTGAAGCTTTATTTCATTTCAAGCAATAAAAAACCTGACAGCTTCGCATGACTACCTCTTCTTCCGCTGTTGATTATCTTATTCTGCATGCTGCACAATGATATAAATGCATGAGCTAAAAAAAAGTTTGTCCATATCTTCATTTCTTGTCGTATATGCATTGTGCTTAGCTGTCAATATTAAAATGGACGACAGGTAAAAATAGTCAGACAGCTAATGAATTTAGGGGCATAAAGAACTTCAAAATGCACTCACGATAACTGTGTCAGGAGTCAATTGTAAACATGAGTATAAATTTATATAACGTGATACGTTCAACTAATAAAATAATCTGGAGAATACGCCTCCAGTCAGATTTTGTTTTCAAAAGACTCGGAACGCATTTGGCTTCGTGATCAAACCTCCAACGTGAAACGTGTCTCTGGATATCAGCATCAAAATCTTTTTAAGGGTATATTTTTGCTCAATGTAGAGAACCAATTATCCACCTTTCACTGACGATCTTCATAATGTGCTTGAAAGCTTGAAGTCATCATCATCATCATCGTCATGCTACTTTTAAGGAAAAGCAGCAACGTACCACCTGCGTAATACTTACGAAAAGATTGCCCATTATTGAAACTAGTTAGTGTGTTCAATGAGGCATAAATTTTCAATAACAATTACAATAACTGCGCAAAATTATGGGACTTATGTAGAACGTATTTAGATTACATACGCTTGAGTGTTAATATCTCGGTCGGCATAATCATCATGAAATTAATACTGCCACATCTTGTTCTTCCTGCATAACTGAAATAACATGATGACTAGAACATTCTCACCCTACATCAGACTTGCGTAGGTACGTGGCTCATTTTTTAAAGCCGTGTTCTAATCTCAGGCTGAGACTTCTTGAGTAGGAAAACCACCAAGTGGCTTTGGCTTCTTTGACAAGTTTCACATACAGGAATCACATGAGAGATTTTCTCGAGGCCAGTGTTTAGGAAGGAAGCTAACGAAGCCACATCCTTCTTCATCATTCATATTTAATCCAGCTGATTTATAAAGCATAAATCTTCCTTTTCATCATGAGATCAATGGGAATATATAAAACAAATAACTAATTTGATGGATACGCTATGGTTTTATATATTATGGATGTTCTTTACGAGCTAATCATAAACTCAGGACCAAGATAGAATAGTATATGAGGTTTTGTCCGCGATTTATTGCATCTGTACGTTTTAAAATCCTATATGTTCATGTGTGAAACAAACAGCTTCAAGTTCGGCATTCCACATTTTTACAAGGATGCCAAATGTGAGCTATAGATGACAAGTGCTAAGACAAGGCAACAAGTGACACTTTTAAGCGATACAAGATATTTGGATGCAAAAAGATAAACTTTCCGACTCCGGCTGTTGTAATTTATTATTAACGTTAGAATGTATGTAGCATCAACACAAAAAGCCATAATATCTAGCATTCCAGAGAGATTCAAGTGGTTCGGCTCGGCTCTCATGTAAAAATCATCAAGTTGCATTCCCTGGTTCTTTGGTACATGATGGGTCCAGATGCCAGAAAACTCGCTCCCCCAGGTCGGCTTCTCTTCCTCCAATTTCATTTTGAACTATCTTGATGCCTCAACGGCATGTACAATCTACACCAGCTCAAATCATCAACATCAAAGCCCAATAATAATAATATGGGCTCATTAGCGAGCTTAAGAATGTTGGTTGGGTCGACCAAGGACTTGTTCCAGCTAGATTTGGAATAATATGGTTTTACACCCTTGACGTAGGGTCTTAGGCAACAACGTGTTACATTCAACTAATACACCCATGAAACCAATTTCAATGTAACATTTTATGGCACTACTACTTTGGCTCAAACGTTTTTGAAGTAGGAAAGCTATATCGTGGTTGAAATGTTATTTTTAGGCATTATATCACATCCCGCAATCGTATATGGGTTTAAAGGCAAAAAATTTCATGATTTGGCAAATATTAGGATGCTGTTGTTTTGAAAGTGTGTGAAAGTATATGAAACGTTTGTATGTTCAAGATGTTTGGTTTTTTACAAAAATAATGAAACATGAAATGAAGTTACTTTTTAATTTTTAAACGCTTAAAATTCCGTTTTTTCATCAAGTGCAACAGATGGTGAGCAAAGTTTCAGGCGATAGGGTATTGTGGGAAACGCTGATGACGTACTCTAATATACGAACGGCTGAGGGAAGTAGCCTTACAGCTCAACCAAATAATCAGCATGACTGTAATTCATCAAATTTCTGTGTGGGCTGCTACAGTTTACATTATTATATAGGGTTTCATGCAAACATTGTGCCCAGGTAATGGGCAAATAAGTCCATTTTGAACACGTTAATTTAGTTCCCTTCAAACCTGCTTCTATCGGGTGAACACAACGTCAAATCATTCGCCGGGGTTTCGCAACCGCACCAACAGTTTTCAGTCACGTTAGAAGCCACCTGCAATAGCTTTTGGGTGACGCTTCAGTTTTAAAGAACGACACGCAGTATAAAGTTACGTGTTTATCAATTAATGAATTTTACCCATGTGATGATGGACTTTATAGACTAGAAACAAAAAGGACCTGCAGAAAACTCCACTGGAGTGGAATGAAAAGCTTCGTGACAATGTCAACGAAACAGGAAATTATGCCTGTAGGCAAAGGAAAAGGGATGAGGACTTGCGAAATCTCATTGCCACGAAAAACCAGCATCCGGTAGGGCCACATGTGTAATCAAACGCTCACGTATGTCTATGTATTATATACATGTATCACACCGAGCTTTTAGCTTTGCCTTCATATAAGAACATCCATCGATATATATACCAAAGTTTCAAGTTGCATTAGACTGATGATCTCATTAAGTACCTTTGCACAACTCATTTTGCCGGCAACCAGTAGAATATTAAAGGGTCACAGGATTACGTGGATTAACTCACGCTCAAAACCGAAATAAAAATGGGAGACAGTAGTTAGAAATCCTGAGAGTTGAAAGGATATTCGTCTTAATTTTATACAGATTATCATAATATTGAATTGGATTGGTACTTTTTAAATACAACAAAAAACGCAAATATTTTTTACTACGAAATGAACACTTATAATAGTTAAACCCGTAAGTTATATGAATGTGTATAGCTCTGCTATGTATCGCCATTCCAGTTTTCTCTTCTTGATGTGAAGTAGCTACATTCAATGATGAATGGAAGGATGTGCGTATATACCTACTGCTGAATAACCTGCATAATTTTTATTTCCTTTCATGAATTTCTCAACTAACAAGGCTCAGCAAAATGATTATTGCAGCTTCCTCTCATTCACCTTTTATATTCTGCTACATTGTAACATTTCGTGGCTCATGGCTCATCTTCCTTTACCAAAGTAAGGCTTGTTCGCTTCGTCGCACATTCTAATTCTTAAACCTTACATCCACTTCCCGTTCCAAGAAAAAACGTTCTGCTCTCGTAGTAAAAAATGCCAACCATGGGAAACGCGTATTTGGGGATCGTGAAATGTATTTATTATGCGATATCAAAAATGGAGAGAGCGTGAGTACTCCAGAATGAAGGGTGACTAGACAGCAGTAGCGTGTTGGGCTGATTATGATTATGTAGGGAAGGGAGTCACCTGAACCGGATTATTTATCGTCTAGTGTGAACTAGATCGGCATATCAGAACAAGCTTATATACTAATATATAGCTATACCTTTCATAAAGTCGCCCTATGCTCCACATTTTAAAAGTTTTTCACTTTCTTCATAAATATTGCATTGTATAAAAATTCAGAACGTAATGTAAGTAATGGATGAATAGAATTTTACGTTGCTGCTTCACCAGGCTCGTTGCATGGATGTTATCAAGCAGCACATGAGATTGCTTACGCCACCATGGTTTGCTCTTGTTGAGTAACGAAGCTGATGCAATTGTTAATTGTTGGTTTGTTAGAAAACTGTTATCCGATCCCAGAGTATCTAAATGTATGACTGTCCGCATGAATAACATAACAACGATGTCATTCATTGGAAAAAAGTTTTATGATCCAGGTATTCTAAACAGAACGGTAGGTATACAAATAAAGCTAGAGGGTAATGTTATAATACATTCTCAAACGTTGCTAGTTCGCTTACGAGTACAACTTTGTCAACATAACATATGCAATGCGGTTGGCCTGACTGACTTGCAGCTAGGAAAACCAGTCTTGGGAAGAGTGCATCCAGTAGATTGAGTAAACGCATCTGTTTAGTGTGGAAGCAATGCAAATAGTAAATATAGGCAATAATAATACAATGAAACGAAAAGCAATGCTCGTGAAAAAGATCCATTCACAAAAATCTTTCATGTTTTGGTCTACAACAGCTATGACCGTATTTCTATGAAAAATATACATTTTGATGTCATAAACCACAAACAAATGAAATCTTCGTATAAATAATTCGGTTATTACATGAACAATGGATCAACGTTCAATCACCTCATAATTTATTAATGTGCTTATCGTTATCAAATCACCTGCGTTTGGAGTTTTGAGCCGTTGACCGATATCATATCTCGTACTAATCTCCCTTATCATTTGATATGATGCAACAAGTTGTCCAAACAGCGTGGAATTGTTTCCCCATCGTCGTCACAGGTTTGAACTTGTGACATACTCGGGCTAAATCCGGAAATGTGCATGGCTATAACGGAAAATGGTACGTATGAAAATTAAAGGCATTGGCCGTTTGCTGGATATATGTTAACGTTAGTTGAAGAATAGATAATTTCCTCATGCCACTTACTTTCCCAAGAGCTGAAAAATGTAGCAAGAGCCAATTACTTAAAAATCATGCCGACTCATTTATTTTTTCCTTTTCATTGTTGTTGCACCATTCACAATTTATTGCTCACAAAATCGCTCCGGCTCCTTTTCTTTTTACTGCATTGTATACATACATTGAAATGGCTTTCCCGTTATAATTTTAAAAGACTCCCTAAAACTATCATGTTTCAGTGGAATACCATCTACAATACAGTGGACTCATAGTCACAGTAAAAATATGTTACAAGAAGAGGAAGTATAAGGTTGAGATTGCTTTTTGGTTCATCAATATCTTGTTATCCCTGCCGAAGTGCTTCTCCAGCAGGTTTTCATTACAGAAACACGTCTTGAGGCAAAGGTCGTCATTTGTTTGAGACTTTGGGTAAGATTTCGGATGACCCTTGGGAAGAAGTATGATGATGATCATCATCAGGGAAATTGTCGTTAACATGGGACTTAAGGAAGGGCACTTTGCATGCTTCCCTTCCCCAATTTTGATGTTCCTCTAAAAGTCCTCGCCCAAACCGACTCAGCTGAAGTGAGTGATTCACTTGCGTTGCAGCCATGTAATTACATTAGCTGAAGGCAGCCACAATTTTTATGTATTGTAAGTTCTTGTGACATATACCTACCTACTTTTGTTAAGTTTCATTAACGTCTTTTGACAACTTCCACCTTGCATTGCAACTGAAAACTCGACAAAATGAAACCGAATATATACTTTTTCCCAAGTCACGTCATGTGTGAAGGATATAAACAGAATTAGGGGCAAATAGCTAAAGTACGGGAGCACATCTCAAGAAAAAATATTGCATGACATTCCAAGAATCCCTTGAAAAGTCAAGCCAGCAGGCTTCCATTCTCATAACAGAATTT
Source organism: Orchesella cincta (assembly GCA_001718145.1). Classification (NCBI taxonomy): domain Eukaryota; kingdom Metazoa; phylum Arthropoda; class Collembola; order Entomobryomorpha; family Orchesellidae; genus Orchesella; species Orchesella cincta. Next base: position 67,432 of record LJIJ01000653.1, on the reverse strand, counting down.
ACAAAAAAATATACTCACACGTAGGTACTTACTTACGTTGCCTGCAGATTAGATCGGTTGAGACTGAGTTTTTAAAAAAACATCCCGAATTCAGGGAAAGCAGGATGAAAGAATTTTGTCTCTTTGATGTATGAATGTTATGTGCTTACTCAAAAACCTTCCAACCGGTCCGGGTAGTCATGCACGCATATTTTGTTTTAAAACCAAGTACTTTTTCATGCGTAATATGTCGTGGAACATAAAAATCACGAGAATTAGAGACGACGGGAAGGCAGTGATGATGGTTGATGTGATGTGACCCTATAAAATTTTTAAGTTGTAATAACGACCATAACTTTTTTCAGTGGAGCCAATCCAATTTAAAAAAAAGATAGATATTTCTCAAAAGCTTTACTCCTGACAATATATATAAATTCTACATGAATATGCACATTAACAATTTACAAATCACGAAAGTTAAGATTTTTCCATTTAAGTTGTTACAAATGACACTGATATTGACGAACCTTCCGCAAAGTCTCAAGAGTATATCTCCAACCCTTACAAGTCGAGATGAAGTGATAAAACCATAAAAATAAAAATGTATTCAATTCCAATTTTCTCCCTCATTCCATAAATATGCCTGCATCATTCTCCTCAAGTTGCTTACATTAGAAAGAAGCGTCAACCCGTCCTTTTGAAAGTATTGTGTTGCAGTCTATCAAAACATTACTTCTTTAGTTTATCAGCCCTTTGCTGTTCATTCCTCCCGTCAATTTCCTTAAGCTAGAATAAGGGACCAAGTAAGAAAAATAACACATAAAAAGGAGCCTGAACATGTCCACCTCATTCAATTTTTTGTTCAAGACTAATACACACACTAGAACCAGTGTAAAAAGCGAAATGCAACTGCAACGCAGTAAAATATAATTGGAAAGCAGGATACAAAGGGTCCCTTTAAAAAAGGGTCTTCTTCAAAGAAATGAAGCTATACCTTTATATAAAAGTTGAAAGATTACATGCTGGTGTGCTTTTAAAGGAAGACGTACGTGCCTGGAAACAAAATCAGCTTTGCCTTCCAGTCTTGTCGTGCATGTACCATTATATATATTTTTTACAGATATTTCTTTAAAGCGCATCCACAACTTCAATAAATCCGAAAGACCTTTTTATATTATTATTGCTGCATTAAATACAGCTTACCCCTTTTTAAAAAACACAAGCTGAGTTTTAAAAGAAAATATAAGAAGTTTAAATTTACATGGATGCAGCTTGTTCTTCGTTTTTTAAATGTCTGTGTATTAATGGTATGAATGCTTTTTTAGATGACACTTTGGAACATGGATTTAAAAATGCTTATCTGCTACTTAAAGCGTTCCTTGTGCGGTGCGTATTGTAATCTCACGTTTTTCATTATTCTATCAATATTGTACGCTCCATTGTCCTAGCAAGTTTATGTGTACTTTTATTTTTAGTAATTTATATGCAAAACTAATGGCTAACCGGCTACAATAATTTGAGCTAAAGAAGCTCCATCATAATGAGCTTTTACTTTAGCCGATAAAAATTAAATTGAAGCAGAAAGAGCGTTGGCTTTAATGTCCATGCATTTCGATTTTATACGATACTGCTACTGCTATTTACTGCAAGCCACTCTCTTAATTCCCGAGCAAACTGTCTGGTTTTTATCGCTGCAAGTGAACAAGTAGCTCTTTCCAAGAATGAGACATGCACGTATCAGTTTCCCTTAAAATTTCATTACGCTGTTCTAAAGGGCTAGTCAGCTAGTCCAATTTATAATTGCCTTCGTATCAAGTCCACCGTCTCCGTATCAATGCTGAGAGTGCTCATAATGTAAACTCTGGCGGAACCGATGGTTGGTAATGCAAGACATTGTAAGCCGAGTTGTTAGAGCTCATAAACTGAGACAAATATCATGGTGAAGGCCATTTGGTGAAGTGTCATTTGGACAAGACAAGGATTTGCTCATTATATAGTGAAAACTATCTAAAGGCTTTTATGCTTTATTTAAAGGGATATATGTTCTAACGTACATATAACGTAAGTACTCGTGTTTACGCTAGTAATCGTCCTATTACAACGGGTTCATTCAACAAACTAGACTGGAAGACAGACCTATTATTTCCCTTTAATCAAGGTAATTTTACTCTTCATGCTACAATTTGAGGGAAGTATGCAGATAAGACGGAGTAAATGGGTTTGAAGATTGTCAAAGACCAATCCTCTTGACCTGTCCTCTTGTCTGCCGAGAGGAAAGGCTTATAGCTGCTTTATTTATAACTTGAAAAGACAAAATTTCATGAACTTTAAAGGTCTGCGATCGCAAACAACTTACACTTTTGCTTCCCAGTTTATTTTTAAAAGATTAGGCTAAAGATAAATCATATGGGATTTTAAATTGAATGAAGACAGTAGTTTCATTGTGTTGTGTATCACATAAAGGTGAAATACAGTATATAAATTGTCCTTTCAATTTACTGCACTTACTTAATTTCATCGCATTATGCAGGTATTAGTTTTATCCACAATGTCCAAGAATAACTTTTTACATCCAGTTCATAAAGGGACTCATTTTAAAAGAAGCAATGAAGTGAAAAAAGGCTTGTGTGTATAAACATTAGTTATTAGCTCACCCCCAACTTTCCGAAAGATAACCTGAGAAGAAATGAATAGTCCTTAAGACTTGGCATTATTCAAAATGTCGACTTAAATCATGTTCTTGATATGGGGACGATTATCACAATCAAAAAACCGTATTCGAAGACAAGACTCGGCTGTGTCGGGCTATGTTATGTAGCAGCATACATACAGTTGTATGTACGTGTGTGTATGCATAATGCATAAAAATAAGTATGTTAACAAGGTAGAAAATCTTTCTCAGTGTGACCTCTACCTTGTGCCCATTCATAAATACTAACATGCGAGCTTCTCCCTCTGGACAATGTGACAGACGACATGGAAAGTCATAAAGGGTACAAAATCATTGTATGGAGATTAGGTATACGTGATATATACGACTGCTCCTGTGCCGGAGTTTACAAGACAAATGCAAAGCTGAGCCCTTCTATGTAACACGATATTAAAGAAAACAAAGAAGTTCTGGATTTTACTTTGGATGACGCAATGATAATGATGGATCCAAAAGTACCTAAGATCCTCATTGATTTCTCCAGCTCTATAATATGAAATTGCAATGAAATACCGGATGCAGCTCCCCTACAGAAAATTATTCAATCATTAATTCTACAAAGACAAACGAGAATTCCTCAAGTCAAGGGAAAAGGATGATTACGTATGACGAAAGTCATTTTACAAGGTGAAAGAAATTCTTTCCATCTGTATTATCATCATCTTCATTCTTTTTGTACTGGTTTAGTGTGGACTTCATTTAAAGGAATTCTTGTCAAGTAAAAAAATTGAATAGAGAATGTATCTAATGAAAGGTCCGTCGGTAGTAACTACTAATCTGTCCAGATTAGAGAGGATGATGTTGCTGATAGTTTTTATTAGTGGGGGTATTACAGCTTCTCCTTGCTACCTTCTTGGGAATTATTACAGCTAATAATACAAGATATAAAAAGTGATTGTGTGCTATGAAGATGCCGATGCATCCCTTGATGAGGATCACACAAAAGGAGATGAGGTAAGATTAAGAAAAGATGATCATGAATGATGCTTAGAAGATGACCTACAAGCTAATAACGCTGAGCTATTACTGGATATAAGTACACTTGTTGAAGCAAAGAATAGGGCACACACTTGATGGAATAAATTTTTGATGAGGTGACCATAAGAAATTATGATTACAAAAATGTCTACCAAATTGATTTCATCCGGTCGGTCACTTAAAATTATTACCCAAAAACTTCCCACCAACGCTCTCCCAATTACAATGTATGAGCAGCAAGTTCCAAGCATGCAAATTTGATCCGATATTTTTTACCAAGTACCTCATATCATATCGTATTTCTTGAATTGAATGGATGGCCTTCACCACATCTCTGCATGCGTGTGGGTAGTGACTTCACATTTGATTACCTTCTTGATTTCTGATTACTTTTAACCAACTCTCCGGCTCTGTTATTATCATCATCATGAGATGAAAGATTTTTTTGAATACTTTATTTCGAGAGTATCTTCTGGAGCAGGATGTGAGAAACCAAACCACTTTTTGAATGGAACTGGGCATAAAAACCAGAAATCCTGGTTTTATAATGATATCAAAAAGGGGACCTTGAATGACCTGTGTAAATGGAGAAAACGTGATTGAGTTAGGTACTTTTGCTCACAATAAAGAATTCCTGAGGGGAGAAAAATGATAAGAGAATCACGTAAAATGTGGATCAAACAGTTTATCGTCATCATCCATGGTCCAGAAATAAAACAGGGAAGACGGAATAATAAAAGGGAACGAATGCAAGTTGAAATGATTCAAAAATTTCATTCTTATTTCTCAACGCTGAACCTTTCCACCCAAGAAATTGTAATTCATGCGTGACTTTTTTCTGTTTTAATTTATGAATTTTGTACACTAGTGAGTAAACCAGCGTGATTGTATGATGATTCTTCGTTATTTTACAAGCCTCTAAATAAAAACAGTGAATAGCACACTGAGCTAGACTTGGACATCAATGCGCTGATGCTGGTTTGCCTTTTCATTCTCATAAATTCATCCGCTCTTGAAGGGAAGCCGGGGAAGATTGACGAAGAGAAAGAAAAACATTGGGAATGTAAATGCAACCCCTTCGGAGGCATCAGTGATAATAATAAGCCGTCGTATTCTCATCAACATCTTATTTTTCGCCAGAGGGATATCACACAAATCTTCTTATTTGTTGATAAAAAACCAAAATCCTGAATGACTGGAATGATCCCGACCAGACCAGATTCGTGCCCATCTTTATCTGATATAGTGTGTGTATATGCATTTCTATCCTCATGTGCTACTCTTGCTTGATTACTCACTCTGAAATAGTAACACACATAAATATCGCTTTGCTGGAAACCAAAACCGCATTCTGAGGTACAATCATTATGTTTTTTTTACAACAAAACAACAGATTGGATAAATAGAAATGTTCTGTGGAGATTTGGTGTGATGAAGAAGAAACCCTTCCATTCCACAGCCAACTTTCTCAGCACCGTAGTAGATATGCATATATTTTCTGCCCTGAGAGAAGAGCACAAATGTTATTACAGGTTATGGTTTGCCCACATCAACGTTCGATGAATGATGGAAAGAGAAAACCACTGGTTATGCGTGAAAATTATATAAACATTCTATTTCATTTTATCCCCACTAAAACTATAAAACCTTCTCGACATTTCTGCCTTTTCATAGTTTAAAATTTATATCTTCCTACAATCACCATTATCATCAGCATCTTGGTGTAATTCACATATCTCCAGAAAATATTTTTCCTCAAAGATCACGAACAATGTACCTCACTCACTCCCCTCCGCATTAGCCACATTACACGAATAATCATCTCCGCTCATCAGGATCATCAGCTTCATCATCAACCACATTATACATCCCATTTTATATGCTGAGGAAAGAAAATGTGCTACCATCATATCTAGTAGATCCAAATCCAACTCGCCAGTAGACCCTCTAGATCTTGTGTTTTACCGATATGGTCGTGTTTGTTTATATTCTGAGCATATTCTTCTCATGAATACGCAATACATTTTTTGATCACAATTCACATCTCCTCGCTTTTAATTTCAGCTACAACAACCACCTTGGCCATCAACGTAGGGATGAGACTCGTACCTTCGATATAGCGAAGCTCTCTCAAAAAAATTTGTGAGCCAAAGCCAAGCCAGGATGGATGGGTGGAATGAGGTTTACAATTTCCCCAGCTGAAACTAACTTTTTTCTCCTTTCATCCATCACCATCATCATCAGGTTTCCCCTCATTTTCATCTTCTCCATTTGAGCTCTCCTCCTGTTCACTGTTTTTGTGAATAGGACAATATCTCCTCTCTCTTGAAAAAATACACGTTGTTGATGTATGTGCAGGAATTTTTTCCCATGGGTGGGCCATATAGAGCAGTATACAATGGGAGTAGTAACAGCGTACACATATTAGAGTTCCTACTACTAGCTACGTGGTTTGGTTAAGGTTGAGACTGACTCATCATCATCGGAACAGATTTTTTGGCTTTGGCTTCAAAGATGTTACTTACATTTAATGGGAGTTTGGATTGGGAAGACGGAAAGAATAATAATACAGCACAGCAAAGCAGTTTGAGGTATCTTGGACGGATGGATGCGTTCGAGACTAGTTTAAGTTACATACTTATATACAATCTTGCCTGGTAACGTGAGTAAGTTTGGAGTTGGGGAAGGTAGGGTTTCGACGGTAGATATATTACTTCTTGCTGAAATAAACGAGCACAAAAAGCATGACTTGCCTCAACAACCAAACCACCAGTTATGATGAGCAACAGGCTGGATTTCAGCCCTGACGAGTGTAGTGATGAGCCTAATGAAAGGAAAGTGAGATGCGGAGCTATTCTTCGCTGAAAATGCGCTTAGTAGTAAATGCACTCGGCCACGTTCTTTCCTTGCAAATTTCAACTCACTTTACAGGTTCTCGGATAAGCCATTTGTGTTATATACAAATTTGAAAGGCACACTCACCCAGAAATCTAACTTTTCTACTGCCTTACTGAGCCAATTCTATCATCCTCATGCATATTACGCAAGAAGATGTAACTCGATGCGGAAGTTTATGCAATATAATTATTCCTTCCAAAACTTTTAAATTCATTACAAATGGAAGAGATAGTGGAAGGATTATATTCTACCGGCGTATCTTTATCGACATCATCAAAAAATAGTTGGAAAATTAGTAGCCATATGGAAAAATACTTTTCGTGTTTGGAAGACGGAGAGAGACAAACTCTCCTCACATATATCTTCTACTACCCCCATTGTTCCGCTGGATAAGTGAAGAAAAATTTCTCGTCACTGGTTGCTAACAAACTAGCACCATAATAAAGGATGTTTTTATTTCTTGTTACGGCTTTCATAATGCCTCTGTATTGTATATTATTGTATTGTAAAAGATATTTTTTGTTCCTTCATGGAGTCTCCTTTCAGAAGGGATGAGAACATACATCGTTCTTCTCTAGTTTTATGGCTTACATGCAATATATTCAATGTGTGCGATGTGAGCCGTGTATATTCATTTCCAAGGCTCCTGCTGGCTTGGCTTGCCGTAACCTGGCCACTAGCATTACGGTTTCACTCAATAGCTCACGGATGGAATGATGAGGGCTAATGTATTTCTAAACCAAAAAAACAGAATGGCTCATAAAGGGAGAGTGGAAGTAAGAAAAAACCGGAGGTGGGAAATTGTATACACGAACTCCACACAGATCCCAATGGTGATGGTTGTGTAACGTTCATTAAATTCGTTTTCTACTGCCAGCAGCACTTGAGAATGTGAAAGTTAAGGGTAGAGTTTATATATAAGAACACTTTTAATGCAGCCAAATATATACACTACTCTGGCTTAAATTTCATCATGGAGCATTTTTCATACCTTGAATTTTGATAATGCTGTACAGTTTCATCATTGGAATAGGGCTCTCTCCGCCTCCACCATCATGATCATCATCACAATATGATCGGTTCCTTTTCATTTCTCATTTCACTTACTTCATCTGAGACATCATCTGTCAAACTGCGATTCACAACAGTCTACTGTCTTGTCGATGATGCATAGGTTTTTCATGTCATTGCTACATAATACATGGTATTCCTATAAGACGGTGAGGTCGTATTTTCCAGCACTTGTTACTGACAGACTACTCACGTAACAAACAAATTTAAAATCCTACAATACAGCAAATAAGGTATTGTTCGTTCCGAGTAAAAAAATGAAAGCGAATGGAAGTTCTATACTCATCCTTCAGCGTAAGAAAGTTAAAATTTTAAAATGATGACTTGATGACTTTTTTTCCTACCACATTATTTCATCCAAGAAACGGGAAGGTGTACTTATATAAAACAGAATCAGAGTGAAGAAGGATTTTCCTACTTACCGTGGGTACTTATCAGCATCATCCTGGAGTCTTTTGTGGCTTCTTCGTGATAAAGCGATGATGACGATAATCAAGGAAACTACCTGCATCATCATCGTCATAAAAATCAACCATCAAAAGCATTGCGTAAGTATTATCCCTGAATTTAGCCTCCGGATTTTAGACTCCAGCTCCATAAATTGGATTTTATATGTATGTAGGGTTATTTAAAACAGCATCCGTACGCAAGATATTACGGAAGGTTACAAGTAGGGTTTCGAATGCATAGACAAACTTAGTTTAAAATTCACACTGAAATAATACACGACCTACTCTCAACTTTTATATTTGTATAGTTTTTCATTTGTAAAACCTATAGCAGACCCAGTATTTTTCCTCATTGGGATCAACTTCAAAACAGGGTAAAAGGATAGGAATAGAAAGATAGATTGTTCGTAAAGAAAGTACCAAAGTAGTTTTATACCAAAAAACACAAACATGGTAATATAATTATGATCTGTATTTTGCATATATTCCATTCTCCATGCGTATCCTTTCCTAATTATTCTCAGACACCATACAGACATATTATTATACACAAGATTTTATTACAATGGATGATAACACGTAACATGAATAATGTACAATATGCCTCACTTTTTTTTCTCCGAAGATAATAAGTTGTGTAACATAAATAACTTATCTTCCCCACCACATTTCCTGATGTCGGTCACTCAAGCGCAAAGTTTGCAAACTAAGTAAGTAATTGTGAGTGAAGCTATAATAAGTTACTTCATTTACGTACCTCTTCTTGGCCTTGTCGTTACATGTTATGTTATCAAAACATTTCAGCTGTGGATTACTTTTGTAATAATAGTGTACTACGCAAATAAACTATATTCGTTATATATATAACACTTCAGTTGAATAAGACACTGCATCCTCTGACCTTTAGCTTTTTACGTGCTTGGAATAATAATTAATTATATTAACTTAGTTTCTGTGTACAATAAAATAGATAAGCCACATTATTCGCACTTTAGTCTGCTAATAATAAATATTCGCCAAATTTATGAAATCATTTTCCTATTAGCAAGCTTCATTGGGTAGAGTAGGTATATTACTTCATTAAGCAACAACTAAACCATCAGCATCCCTAATTTTCCTTTGATTCAGTAAAGACTTGTAGATGGGATCGCTGTTAATTATTGATTAATGAGCAGTTTCCTGCTCAAACGCTTAGAAGTGTAATGAGAAGATCGTTTACTTGTACACACTAGAACAAAACGTGTGCATACCCAAAACATTATGTTTGTCTATAATTTTTATTGGCAGCATGGAATACTACACAAGGTTTAGGTTAGATGAGGTAAGTACTTTATTAATTTTTCTGATGATGATTATGATACTATCGATGATCCAACCATGTTTTCTGTGGATGCACAATAGAATTCTGTAGAACTGTGTCTATAATATGCATGCACACAGTTTTTACGCATAATTTTCTACACTGTAGAAGCTCCGTTTACAAGTGAAGACAGGTGGAGGAGTATGAGCCATTGATTTTCTTATAAATTTGCTAATTCACATCCTGCTTACGTCTGCACTCTTGTTTACAGATAGCATAGTGCACTTTAAGAGGATGCAATCACACGATCGTTTACCTTTAGTCATTCATCAAACATTTACAATGGGCTTTGACATCTCAAGCACTTTTCTTGCGTTAAAGTGTGCACGGTTTGATGATGTCCATCAAAGTTGGAAACAATCATAAAGATAATCTCTAGTTTTTTTGTTTGATTATGATTGGGATGATGATCATATCAATCTACTAACCTTTAGTGGTCAATAGACCCTTGAAGACTGTTGTATAATGCTAGGAATTTGTAGTTAAAGCCAAAAATATGTTGTTGGAATGCTAAACGAAACCACAACACTAATTAATTCTTGAGTCAATGCAAAGGCTAACATAATCAGTGATCATAGAGTTGCCGACCAAAAAATCAAAGAGAATTCAGCTAGGCTCCTATAATAATAATCCTTCTTCTGTCCATTTTTTGGCAATACAATCAAATCACTGAGATGGGAGATCAAGGGTCAGACAAAATATTTATTCGTGATTACGTAACAAGTAACAACCCACGTGTCCACTACCAATTTGTGGAATCTATGTATAATAATTGATGAAATCGCCTCACCAAAAATTCAATACAATAAATGAGACATGAGCTAAACAAGGATTTTTCCTATTATTTACCACCAACGTCTGCAGAATTGGAAGAAACAATGAAATGAACCCAAACTTTCAACAACAAATTCATACGTCGACACTCCACACCCAGCATTTAAGTCTTCATCATTGTAACAAGACGCACCATATCATGAAAGTACTTCCGGCTTCAGAAATTATGGTCCAATAGCGTTTATTAGTGAGTTCTGACACTGACTTGTATTTTTTATTTGACTACTTATCAATATCAAAGATCAATAGCATTGTTTTTAATAATTGCTTGTTTACAATTTAGTAATGGTTCAGCAATACATTATCTCTGTTCCCTGCATATTATGCATGAAAAAAACTCACTCATGCCATAAACAAGCTTGGAAGAGCCACAAACATAAAGTAGCAATAGGTGCGAGTCATGATGATGATGATGAACATAATATACGGAGCTAGTAAAAATAAAGCAATATAATTCCTCAATTTGAATAAACGATTCACAAAAAATCTTTGAACTGTATTTTACTTCGAGTGAGTAACGGAGTTTTGAGCAAACACTAAATTAAGGGCTTTTACGATGTTTTGAACGTTAGAACAATTCAACTGCGTGTTGTTTTTCGTTCACTCGGGATTGCGACATCAAACCAACATGTACCATGTTTGCTTTTTATATGTGGATCATGTCTAAACCAAAAACATATATGAAACGCATGATGTCATATGCTGAATATTTTTTTCTACATCTCTCTCGGTTTCTATTGGGGGTTCCCGTTTATCTCATATCATCATGCTCTTCCGCTACATTGGCATGCAAACCGTCGCCTTTCTCTTTGCGCTCGAGTATAACCGTCATCCAAGGATCAAAACAAATTAAATGTCCGTCAACCCTTTACTTAACTTGGGACTTGTTTTTGTCTGTGCCGATGATTATACCTCCAATCTAAAGCACATATTTGAGCATTAATGATGTACCACATAATATGTTATTGTTGCATGCGTAGGAGTATCGGTGAAACGTGCGCTGGTTATCAGATATTTGGTGTTGGATATGTGGCACACGAGAAATTCATGCACCCGTCAAAAACCAAAAGATATTATCTTTCTTCTACTAACGCCTGTTGCTCCTATGTCCAACGGCCGTCCCAAACAGAATAGTAGGGAAAACAGGAAGTTGAAAAAATCCGTTTTTGCATTTAAAGCTTGTTGGCAATAGCCATTAAATTAAATATCCTGTTTTCCGTAAACCAAACGTTCCACTAATCAAACAGGATGGGGGAGCTGTCCAATTTGTTTTTGCAAATGCGTAGTTTTTTCTTCTTCTCTAATTTCAATATGCAAATATTCTTTTGTTTTCTTTCAAATTTCTTAAACAATCAGAGAGAAAGGGGATTATTAGAGACGTTGTTTCTGTGAAGGTGATCATTATTATTTGGGGGAGATGATGAGCAAGGTTTATTGCCATTTGGAAGGCGGGTACTTCACTCTTGCTATATTTGCTTGTTTGTCAAGGTGTCAACGATCCCCCTGCTCACAACACCCCAGTTCCTTGATCTAACATGAGGGTTTACATAAGTCAAGGCAAAGAGTGAAAAACATGTCGTAAAACGTGTTACACGCTACACCAAACCAGAAAGTTTCCTTCAAAGATGTAGCGGAGCGGATGTATTGCTACAAGCTGTGCAATGATAATAATCCCCACTGTGAATGGTCAAGTGTGCATTTAAAATGATATTGATTTGATTTCCATAATTTCATTAGGTATAATTGATTTGCAGACTCGTAAACAGTTGACAACGGTGGCATATTAAATTGTTAATTGCCAATCTTCACGCTACCGTCAAATTCGAGTTACTCGCAAAAACAAGTTGGGGAAAATTGGCTGATTTTATGTTGTTTTTCTCTGTCTGCATCGTATCCCCTTGCGAAATATCCACTAAATGGATTGGAGGAGTTTAGTTGAAAATGTGGATGTTCTTGATGCTAAACAACTTGTTATATTGTCCTTTTAGCTGGGGCGATATAAAATGCACTCCAACAATACAATGCTGGTCATTGTCTACCTCACACAGTCAGTTTTTATTTCCACGCAATGCATTTTTTCAGCTTCTCTCCCTTTGATTCCCAATTTGACTTCATGAGCGTTCGAAAGAGGAACATAAACATGCGTTGTTTGTTGTTTAGCTTAGAATTGTACACATTTTACTATTGCTAAATATTAATGATGCTGTTGCTGCTAAAAACAAAATTTTACGATCCCATTCGACCGAGCCTTTTGAGAGCGAAGAGTGATCGTAAAGTCTGTCTCAAGGCTCGCTCCTATATAACCCCGAGTGTTAACAGAAGTTGGTATATAAGTACATACATTTTGCGTTTGTAACTCTACGCTTTCCCAATCAGTTTGTACACAAGTTGGTGAAGTAGTAAAAGACTGTGACCGACATTAGTCTGATGTTCTCTTTTTCCCATTACGCTCATGTTTTGGAAAAGTATAGGCCGAGAAACATGTGTACATAAATTGTAAATATGCTCGGTTGTCGTTGTCACAGTGGATTGGATTATATGTTTGTACGATGTACGACATGGAGAGTCGAGGGTAAAGCTTTTAAAAGGTTGCATTATCAATGCTTCCGTCCTTTTCCCTGCCTTGCCTGAGTCGTGTGTTATTTTTCGTCCCACACAACTTACAAACACAGTCATCATTCAAAAAATCTTATTATTCTCAAGGGCAAAGCAGAAATAACAAGTAGTTACTATTGCTGGTAAGGCAATAAGCAGTCTATCAACCGTGGCAAATAAGGATTTCCATCCGAAATATACATGTGAAACAGGCAGGAATAGAGAGAACGAACGAACGAAGGTAAAACTCCAAGTGGTGTGATTGTCTCAACAAGCGAGCAAAAGTTATTTCAAAACGAGAGAAAGCATTTTATTACGCATTCCAATTTTCATATATCCATTTCAGACTTTTCATTGAAAGTTTTGTGTGGGTACCTGAATGGATGAGGTATTGATTTGTACATGGGAGTTTTATTATTTCATACTCAACTCAGAACTAATATTATGTTCTTGTATGCAAATTCTAAAAGTTATGTAGCGGGTGAGACAAAGAGTGAAGGTTAAACTATTTTTATGACATTCGAAAGTCGCCACTCTTTTAGGGAAATGACACACAATTCGAAATCTGCTCTGCGATGAAGTTTGGATGAGTAAAAAAAGTGTTGAAATAGCCGAGTTATCTGTTTAGCTGGCTGGGTACAAAATAAAACATGCTGATTGGAAAACATTTGTCATTCAAGGTCACTCAACGTACCTGATGCCATTTAGAAATCGGAAACATGTACCTATTTTGCAAAACGAATGCATGAAAGGGGAGGTACTCGAAATTTTTTCACGTCAACTGGGATGCTCCGTGTTGTTCAAAAAAGCCATAAAATCCCCTCCACGATAATTACCTCAAGTGCAAATTGCAAAACATTCGATGGGTAGGATTACTTTAGGTACATAGACCATTGAGACAATCTTGAAAAATTATTATGAAATAATCGTCTGGTTCTGGTCTGAAGGTAAATCGACATAAATGGTTAGTGTGAAAGCTGTTGAAATCCGGAAAGAACACACAAGTAAGTGTACTACACAAAATAAGACTGCATAATAGTCAAGGTTTCTTTTCTTCGTTCGTTCGTTCGTGCTATCGCTTTTACTGTCGCATCATTCTGCATGGAATTCCAATCACCCAACATTGGCCCATAAATGTGTTCATCAAAATTTTGAAGCGCATTAAAAAATTATGACTGTTCCACAGAAAATCTCCGTGCTTTGTAAAAGGTAGGAGGGTAGTTAAATTTGGGGCTATCAAAATCCGCACATCTGCTTCGCTTCGAATATGAGACATCAATAGCAAGTGAAGCATTTTTTAAAGAAAGGAGTTAGCAGGGAGAATGCAAATTGCGTTGGGTAAGTTCATGACTGGTTCCATCCGGTTGGCTATTCCATCCAAGGCCACATAATGCAATCAATTGTTGGTTTTATAGATGAGTAGAGTAGAGACTACTAGAGAGCCTTTGCAATTCATTTCCCATCAGAAATACAATATTGAGCTCTGGTTCGTAACGACTTTTTTAATAGCCCCATCCATCCGTTGAGCACGTTCCATGGGTTCCATAATGTTCTATGCTCGTTTAATATATTATGCTGTTTTATGAAAATAAATTTGAAAACTTTCCATATAAGGGATCATAACGTATGTGATGAATATTTGAATATTTTATTATTGACTCAAATAAATCAACCACTTACAAAAATCTATATATATATTTAATGTTTACTAACTTATTGTATTTTCTTAACCTACATAATATGCTTTCATTTTTATATGGTTTCTTGATTACTTTCCTAATTTTTTCCCCATCATCAATCCCCAATCACTCGAGTTTATTTTAGTAATGTATATTTTATATAGTTTAATGAGGATATCAGAATAAAATATATAATTTTTCTAGCATTTTTTTCGTTTATTTTTATATAGCACGTTTTCATATATTTTCCTGATCAGACACACACTAAACTCTAGCATGTATATTGATATCCTCTTCTACTTTTCACCAAATTTCTGTAGTATAATAATTATCGGGCGATGATGTTCATTGATTTTTTCGAGGTAGACTTGATCTCTACGTACATAATAATTATGAGGGTTTTATTCTGTATGAATGTAGTTGTAGTGTACGTAGAAGATGTAGCCATTCTCCTGTAAATATTTATATATATATATAAATGTAAGACTGACATAAATGAAACATGATAAATCTTCCTCAACATTTGCATTTCTTTTATTAAATATAACAAAAAGTTTCAACACTGTAAATATATGCATTTGTATGAAGAAAGGTTTGTATAAAACACGTAATGTAATGTATATGTACACAAATTTACAACTATAAAACACTTAGCAAAATTCCATACCCAACATTAGCGCTAGTGGGCGATTATAAGTAAGTACTGCAGATCACCTTTATAGTAATAGTGATGTACAAAAGTTTCGAAACGTAGAGCACTCAAACATTCGGACGTGGTGTCTGCACTCCATATATAATAAATTGATAGCTTAATATTAAGGTCTTACACTACTGCGATATATATTATATTATGTGTGATATTTCCGTTTCCTTTTTACTCTGACGAAATCAGAAGGAAAGTGGAACATCATTTCTGCTATCACCTCTTCGGTAGCTTGAAGTAAAACTAACTTGCTTATTACAACTAGGACTACATATTGGTACTGATCTGCATTTGGTAAATTTTCACCTCAATCATGTAGTCAACTTAATGAGGAAAGCGTATTTTATATGATAAAGTGCCCAAAAATGTGATGTTGTTATGCATAGTGTCATGAATTCTATTCGTGTTGCAGCAGCTTAAGTACAGTAAAATGAGTGCATCTTAAATAATAATATTATTACAAAAGACAATTTTAGCGTGTAAAATAAGACGTTTCGCTGAGAAGTTTTGGTGCAACGCAAGCATATGTAGTGCTGTGCTACCATCACGGGGATTGTTTATAAAAGGAAACTAAATTAATAGTTAGTACTAGATCTGTACAAGTTATAACTTACAAAATATTTTAGATATTACATAAAATCTGCGCTTCCTTAATGAATATAGTTTTTTACATAGGTTTTTTTATTAGGTTTACAACTTTCATGACTTAGAAGGGTTTGATACTTTATGTAATGCTCACAATCTGACCAAAAATCAATCAGAATCTCAGAGATTTCTCAAAAAGTGCACACAAATTCACATACACCACGATATAATACGTTTGGGTAATGTAATTGCATTCATTATTGAATTCATATATGCGGCTGATTTATTCGCCCCATGCACGACAATACCGAATTCTTAAAAACATATATAACCATCAGTCAAGCTTTTTTTATGCAGATAGGGGTAAAACAAGTACACTATAAACTATTCCCTGAATGAAGAATCACTACAAGTTATGATAAAAAGGATTTTAATCCATGCACGCAACTTACAAACTATGTATTTAGGTTAAAAGTCTGATGGTTTAATGGGAAGCACCTTCCTAAAACACTTTCACGCCTGACGACATTCAAGACACTCGATTTAAAAAATTCCATTAGCGATCCCAACACTGGACCACCAATATAGTGCAAACGGATGGGCGAAATTGACTGAAGCTGTAAAATCTCTTAAGTTTTAACTGGTGTCGAAGGGATGGTTTGCAAAGGCTTCATAACATATATAAAAACTGGATAAATACGAAAACTCGAAACTAAATATATTTTAAACTGGAGTTATCAAGAAAAAGTGTAGAGGAAAATGAACAATTTACAAAATATTTGGCAACCAAATTCACAAGCACCCAACCATCCTGCCTATATGAATTTTTTTAGGTATGCAAACTTAGAAATACGCCATTTCCACACCCAAGCACACAAAATTCATCCCATTTTTAAACTCTCACACTCCACCTACACTGGAAACAATCATACAGTTTTTATACTTAGCCTTAAAAACTACTATAGTACAACACATACTTTCATGAAGTGTAACTGAATTTCATTTTCATGGAAAGGAAATTGCAAGGTCTCCATAAAAGAGTGGCTAAATGCATTTTGTCTGAAGTCTGTATATTGCGTATATTGATCAGATCAAATATATTACATATACAAAACGAAAAATTGTAAAGGGTCTCCATAAAATTACTACTTAAGAAAGACACGGTGTTTGTAATAAAAATATTATGTTCTAGCTAAATAATTACTGTTATTTCAATAAGTCCGGGATTTCGACCCAGCCAGAAGAAACTAGCCCTAATTATCATCTACATCCTTACATACCCATACATGCATCTATATATGCTCCCTGACATGTCACGTACAAGCTACAAGTCATATAAATTAGCTGTTGTACCAAGAAATCATCACACGCCCTTTTTCTCTCGTTACCAATTTGACATAGTGTTTTGCTCAAAGAAAAACTTTGCTTGAATGGAGAAAAAATTCACATTATAAAGTATAACTTTCGCATGGATATATACCTAACGAACCATGAATCATTCAGACGAAAGATAGCTATTATTATTATGCTACAAAACATTCACGCTCCTGCTTGTACCCTTTGTACCGTGTGGTGACTGACAATCGTCAAAAAATCAAAAAATATCATACACACATTATTTGTCCTCACGCAAGAAAAAATGGTTTTACTATATATGCTGAAAAAGAAACAAAATTTTGAGAGAAAAAAAATCACCAATTCTTAAATGTGGTAAAGTACGTTACTGATACGTAATTCTAGACAAGAGCATCATGCAACTGAGCATCCATATTCTGCAGGTGAATTAGGCACGTTTCAATCAAGGTAAAAATTGAAACCAAAATCAAGAACTAGTGCCATTTCTGTAGCTGAATAAGCGCAGAGCTTGTTTATTAGCAAGAGTTGTATTTTGGTTGCATTTTTTGTCGTTGAAACCATGAAATGATTATGCCTCGTGCATCGCTTCCTACTTATTCCATCATCATTACCATCAGCAGAGAACAGGTATTCAAAAATATCATGTAACCACCATACATGTACATTCAAACAAAATGCATTCATTTTTTGCTATACCTAATGGAATGGAGACTTATATGAATCAACAATTTTTTCTTCTCCTCTCCAACAATCAACAATAAAGTTATCCAAACTAACTGAAATCAATAACAAGCCGTATTTTTCCCTATCTAAAAATAGCTTACTAAAACCTAGTGCAAATATGCTAATTGTAAGTTATATTATAAGCATGGATAAGCATAAGGATACCCCTATAATCACGGTAAAATTTTCTTTGTTGATCATATATTTTTAAGCGTCTATATAATCAATTTATGATTCTATCAATAACATCTTATCAATTTTACTGTAATATGTAATATATAATGGACTAAAGACTTTGTAAAACCCCTCTTGTTCATAAATCATCAAGGTAAATTAGATAACAATATTCCTTCCCCCAAAACAAAACAACAATGCTGATATAACATGAAAAACAATAAGTGTTTTTAAACAATGGCTAAACGCAATCATGCACGGTAGCGCAGATGCAGATTTAGCCATCTTCCAAGTTTGACACGAGAGAAAATCTTATTCAAGCTAATAATGGATGATACAGGTACTAAAATCTGAGCAGATAATTAGCTCGCCCCACACGTGTCACACCACTCTTCTAAAAGCAACAGGAGCGAGCTTGAATAATCTTGGATTAAAATCTTGATTAAACTTTCTGAATTGTTCTGAATGGTGTGCATTTAAATTCAAATGAATTTCATCCTTACTTACACCCATTTCAATTTATGCTTATTATGCAACACTAATTCACACAGTTCAGTTACAATGTCATGGGCCATCTGACCTCTACTACATATATAACACGACACGAGCATCTAATCAAAACCAAACTGGGTGTCAGTTTTAATATAAACATAAACCAGAATGATGCAACTATACTATGTAAACTGCCAAGCATACAAAAAAGTAAAACGCAAAAACACCTTTTCAAACGCATTTGCACAAAGTGCACTACATATTTGACATCGGGATTTTCCTACACATATATAAATCAAATGTAGCAAACATAACACCATTCCTAATAACTGCGCTTATCTTCTGATGACCTGTCAATTACCTAAATATTTATGATGATACTACAACAACATGATATGAGGCTAAACGTTTAGTTGATCCTTCCTGATGTAAAAAATATGCTGAAGTCGAACCAATAAGAGTGCTTGTTAGCTACTGTACACACATAGTTGTTCTCTTGTTAGTAGCAATGGTCGTGATATTAGCAATAAAAATCATAATTGCACACGCGACAGCGCTCCTGAAATTGACTGACTGGTGAATATGAATAAGACAAGACTTTTATTGCGGCCGTCATCATTTCAAAAAATGGTGAAGGAAACACCCAAACCTTTTTCGTCATAATTTCACATGTCTCATATTGTGCTAACTTTAAACTTCCTGGACAGAATGAAAAAGATCCCTTGACTTTGGCTTAAATACAAAATTGTAACATGATATGTAAATGAGCCCTAACGTAATGAATCAGTCCAGTAATATGCTCATATCGTAGAAAACACCCATTTTAATTTCCATACATCACGATGTACGTTTTACCTTTGACTGAATTTGTGTGGTTGCTCTACCACGCATTAAAAAGTAAACTCGATTTATTCTTAAGGTTTTGAGGCTATGTTATTTACTACCGAGTTAAATATTTTCTTCGAGTAAATTGAATTGTACCAGATCTTGATTAAATCATGTAATCTTGTTGAGAAAAATTGAAATGGCTGTTACCAGTTGTAAATATATAAGATGGCATATTAAGTTGGGTAAATTGTATACTGTAGCTCTATACGAGTTTCCTGTCATGCAAACCTCTTTCTTGGTAGTGTTAATAAAAAAACTAGAGAACCACGATCAAAACAAGTTCCAAAAGGTAGCACGTGAACATTCCATTTCAATTTGAGTGTAATCTAGTGAAAATGAAATTAGCTAGGTAACTAATGTATGCACTATAAGATTGAATTGGACAACACAGAGCCAAGAATGGATACGATACGGATTAACATCATCACCGCCATCATCATCATCATCATCAATATGCGGTAGAAACGCATGCAGAGCACCAACTTCTTCATCTCAAGCATGATGTACCTCGTTTTCCTAAATTTTACCCCTTTACTCACTATACATAATGCAATTTGTATTGCCCCATCCGTCCATGCTCCAGGAGAAGCAGCATGGACGGATGAAGCATCTAAGAACGTGTGGTGTGAATGTGAATGCAACACTTTCTAGAAAAAAACATACCCAAGCACACCATCTCATTCAAGGTGACCCGAATGTCAACGACTTTGCAATGTATGTAAAATGGTCAACACACAAAACTAGTCATTGCTCATTATTTCGCTCCAACATTTGCATTGGGATTTCTCCCATTCATAACACTTTTTAATGCCTGTTTTAGAATCATGTCATTCCTAACATCAATCTATTCATAGCAATGGCAAGCATGATGATGACGATAATTACGGGTGGTAAAGCGATGCGTGAATGATACATCAAAATTAACTAACAGATGAAGTAAAAATTAGTTTTCAATTTGCTAAGCTCTCAAAAAATATTTGCCTCACTTGAGTTCTTGCTACACATCAATGACAACGTACCGATCAGTCAACGAGACTTCAAAGGAGGAAAGAACTTCTTCTCCATGAAAAAAAACAGCTAGTTCTTGAGGTACAAATGGAGTTTTCAACATTTGCAAACACTCATCTTTAAAATGATGATGAAGACTTTTCTGACGTTTTATTTAACTCCATTTCACTAATTAGTTTTGAGAATGGCAAGCAACCGAGAGTTGAACTTGAGCAAATAATTTTATTCCTTGTGTAAACAGCATGTTAATTCCTTCCATCATACAACGCAGCGCCGGTAGAGGAGTCAATGACTACTTTTGATGCACAACTCAGCATATCTTTAGTGCTATATATTGAATTCCATACTTTTCATAAAGTTAGGATGAGTTTGTTGATGATGATAAATCTCATCCATATACGGAAAGAGCTAACATCATAATGCTCGTGTGTCAATGTACACAATAATGCAACGTGAGCAAACATGCAATATGGTATGGTTTCTCCAAGCCGATAACTTCCATTGATATAAAATTCTAAAATTATTCGCAAACAAATCAATGAAACTGAACTGTGCTGGTAATGATTTTCGCACTATTACGAACAACATTTTGAAAGAATCCGACAACAGGTAAAAACTGCCATAAATACACTTCACAGGTCTATGTCCTCATTTTAACAACTCGCATTAAAAAGTACATGTGATATCGCAATCACATCTTAGTACTACATAATTGACATAAAGCTAACGTTTCATGGAGAAAACCTTTCAGTATCTTCACATGTTTAATCACGAGGCATGGCCTGACTATGTTTGCTAGATGGAAAACATTACGAAATGCATACTAACCATTTCACATAGCTCATTCTTCTCAGCATCATTAAATGTACGGTACACACAGATCTTTTATACCAACTATTTGTCAGGTAAAAGTGAATAGAGGTTAGTGAACAAACAAAATGGAAAAAGTTCTTTCGACCTTTGGTAAATGCGTACATGTAAAATGTATAAGCCTTTTTAAAACGGCATGTGATTTAGTCAAGCGGAAAAGGATTTACAAAAACTCGGGGTTGGCTACATTTGACATTTAGACGTTGATCTACTCGCCAACTTATCCATCTCTTCACAAATGAGTTACAAAATGAATTTCATAATAAGCTTTCACTTGAACTCTGATCAACAGTTGTTGTGTCAACAAAATCTAGGAATTCTTTCCAAATTAGACAAACAAATCATTATATCAAATTTACTTTTATCTCATCTTTTTTTTTAGAATTCAGGTGAAAATGAAGGAAAGTGGATGGTGAAGCTACTGCTCGTTCTCATGCTGCTGTTTTCATTCATTAGTTTCATCATTCTGTTTCACTAAAGATTAAATTGTAAAACCATTTGGATTTGACTGATAAATGGAATCTTCTGTTTGTGGTTGATTGATGATGAGCCTGCTCGCATGTTTCATGGAAAAAGTACAGATCACATCAGTATGAATGATTCACAGTTTGTATGATGTACCCATGCTCTGTAGCTTGCGTGGCGTGTTTGATTTGATGGTAAAGCCCAAGTACTTTTAGTAACGGCGGCGATGAACTCGATATACATACTTAAACTTCATATCGACGGATGATGTGATGATGAGAAATATTTAGACTTGTTATGAAATGAGCAAAAATGTGTGCGCGTGAATGCAAAGTACCATAATCATTCGCAATTTGACTTGCAATTCACAATCATGCATGACATCACTATGAAATAAACACGTTTCGCTAATCTGGATACCCACTGCGAAATTCGCATTGTTAGTGCTGAATAGATTCTGTATAATTTCATTTGAAATGTTTTATTCTTGGAATGCTACTGATTTTAAAAGATGTGCTAGCTTTGATTTGAACCTTTAATCAGATTGTAAATTTTTCAATGGAACGACAACTATATTGATTTGAACGTCGGTTTTAATGCTTCATATTTAATTTCGATAACATTTTCCGGAAGGATTATAATAATAATAACCCACTTGTATTGTAAAATACCTTTAAAACTCATCCAGAAAGACACCAGTTGTTCCCCAATTATAATTTAGTTTTGCACATTACATCAATTAGGTCACGCGTAACGGAATGAGACAAATGTAATGATTTCTAGTAATATTATTCTAATGTAAAGTAGCGAAGTAAATGATAGGTGCATGTATTCAGTTAAGTGATGAGGATAAACTCTTACGATGAGAAAACTCTTTAAAAGCAATACTCTATTTTATCTTAAGCTTGTAAAGGAGCTAATAAGCTAATACCTTTCCGCTTATCTTTGACTTTATCTTATTATTGAGGAAGAGGTCACATGAAAAGATGAGGATCAACCACCTGCATGTTAGGCCCTTCAAAGTTGAAATCCATTCCCACCGAGGTAAGTGGCTGTTCCCAAACCGAATTAACAGAGTTCCAAGGATCCATTGGGTCCTCCACGACATCAATGACTGGCTCATCATTAACTCCCGACATCAATTTTAAACTCTTCCGCAGCAATCTCCAACAAATCATTCAGCTCATCATTCATGTTCATGTGGTATTGTGGAGGAGATGGAGTGAGTACGGCCAAAATCTCATCAAACGTGGAGCCAGATGGCTCATCAGGTGTATGTGTCATGCATTTTCCGTTTTTCATAGGTAACATGGAGTTCATCGGAGGAACACATATTGGTAGTATGGGAATATTGGTAATTGGCGGCATTGCAGGAACAGCCTCCAAAGCTGTAAAAATATGCAACGAAGAAAGCAATGAGTGAAATGTGTTGATAGAATAGAAACTTTCATGCACGCTAGCTGCAAAATATATTCTGGAGAAGAAGAAGAATTAAATTGAGTTGGTTACCTGCGCGTAAGCTACTACGAGAGCTATCGGTTCCTGAGATTTTCGGCAAATGAATGTGAATGAGATGAAGGTAGTGGATGAAATGGAGTCCTCCTCATATAGAAGCACTCTCAGGTGAGTCTGGAGGATGATGGGGACTCTGAACTTTGGCCAACGGAGGTGTGAGCGATGTAATCATTCCTTGGTCTCCACTCTGTTTGATGCTCTCTTTGAACTTTTTATCAATCGTGAGACGACAGTTGAACCTTGATGATTCGGCGGGAGTCTTGATTGTCGACGTGACAATATGAATCCGATTACATGGAGGAGATCCAGGTGAGCTGATGCTTGACGTCTGACTAAAGATATTATTCCGCTGATGATGTGACGATGATATTATCTGTTTCGTAGGGGTCTCGTAGCTATTCGTAGAGTGACAAATCATGGATGATGTTGATGTTGCCGTAGCAGGAGATGCTTTACTACGAGAGATTTTCTTTCTTGGGGTCATGTTTGTTGAGCCCTCTGAAGAAGATGCTGATGAAGCAGGAGATGGAACTGTTGTAGAAGACGCTGATGATGGGGATTTTCTTGGAATTTTTGTGGGAGATGGTTGGATTTGTTGATCTGACTGACACTCTGACCCATTTTTTGAGCGCTTCTTGGGTCTATATTTGTAATCTGGATACTCCATAGAGTGCAACACACGAAGCCGCTCTGCTTCGTTAATATAAGGTTTCCTTTCTTCTTCAGAGAGCAGTTTCCATTGTCGACCCAGACGCTTTGAGATCTCGGCGTTGTGAATGTCCGGATTCTTTTCACAAATCTTCCTTCTCTCAATCTGCGACCAGACCATGAACGCATTCATGGGTCTCTTGATGTGATTTGGGGGATGCTTTTTTGTCTGCAAAAATGTAAAGAAATGAATAATGAATTCTTTTTCCATCGACCAAATTACGACACCGTATCATCATCATGAATGCCTTTTCAAACAGTCTCGGTATGCCTGATGAAAGTCATGCCCAAAGTAAACTCAAAAGCACAAAGCTATTGGCTGTTCTGTTAGCTTCTTCCATCATATCATTCAAATGTCTTTCATTGTCATTATCATCACATCGCCAACAACACTATATGCAATCGCATAGTCTGAAAACGTATGCATAATGCCTTGCTTTCATTCCAAAGTCGCATCCAGCTGCGTTTAACCTTGCACTTGATAATTAAGAATCATCATACTCATTTCAATCAAATACCTATACCTTATGTACCTATGGCATGCATTAGAATCGTGATTTTCAACCACCCACTGTCCAATTGAAATTTAATCTTTCGAACAGAAGCATATTATCACGACTGAATCAACTATTTAACTTTCAAATAAAAAACTCGGTCTCTTGTGCGCATGTCAAGAAGAGAGAAGATTTGAGCTGGAGGAGCTGCTCAGCCGCAGACCGAGACGGTTTACTTGCTATTTAATTCAGGATTGGTTAATGTGTATAAGAGATAGATTTCCTGTTATTACATTACATCATACCGCATTATTGCATTCTTTCAGCTTATCTCAGAGGAAACCTGCATTATTAATGTTCGAATGGATTCATTCCATATCAATACCATTCAAACCAAATTAAATGTAATGTAAACTGATGGAGCAACCATGCCATGCTGGCATTCCCTTTTATTCGGATTATTTCAACTGAGCAGCCATTGCTCTGCTCTTAACTTAACCTACCTCCGGCTCATTACTGGAATTGTACCGTCAGCTGGCACGATAAAACCATCGTGATCATCATCATCAATTCAATTCCACTTCAAGTCCATATCAACACTCAGTATCAAAAAGTGTTCAGGCTACTTCAATGTATACTTTTCTTGCATTATGTTTGCCCTGCCAGCTTCGTTTCTCAACTCTTTAACCGCAATTTATAGTCAGATCCAGCAAGTCGACCACGTATGCCAAGTAAGGCAATGTTCTTGTATGCTCGACCGACCTTAACTTCACGTTTCATTAAAATCTGAAGAGATCAGTTTTGGGGTGAAAAGTACATTGTAAACTGTTGTTTCAATTGACAAAATGCAGTAAGGTAAAAAAAATCTGTCATTCCTGCAAAGTAAACTATATCTTGGGCGAGGCATTTGAGTAATATGTCATCATCCTAGGTGCGTAGAACAAACAATGCATTGCTGATAAAATGAAGCTCAAATAGATGATATATTATGTATGATACAATAGTCTAAATATTTCTTAAAGTAAAGTCGGTTCGCAGATAAAGGTTTGATAATGATACTGGTGGTCTTTATTATATGTACTTTTGTCTGTTCCATCATCATCATCTTCAGTACAAGTTCCACTCAACATTTGCTCAGCTGCTGGAGCGGAGATGTATTTATTTGTGACGATATATAAGAAAAGGACATCACCATCTGTCCGCTACATTGTGCTTATTTTTTTACCCATAATGTACCACAAATGATAGCAACTTGGAATACAGCAAACCTTTTACCCTGCTTCTTCAAATATAGAGCTGCGGAATAATGAGCATCGGAACAAAATTGTAGATAATGTAACACTTTACAGAGCCAGAGCTACGAGCAGGAGCATATTGCATTTTTATTATTATATGCATGTGGTTTGGTTGATGATGAGATACGTAATTTCTCAACTTGTACTGCCCTGAACTTTTGAGAATAAAAAATGATGAGAAGGAAAAACAAGGATAAACTCTCTGACAGGCAAGACGTGAAGTCAGATTAGATGCTATACATTATGCATCACTTCAATTCTTTTGAGAAGAGAGCAGCTCACAACTCTGGCTTTTCTGGCTTGGCTCAGATGTGTACCACGTTTTGATTTTTAGTTAGTATCCAACATCCCATGTTTTCTTGGGCACTAAAAGGATATGACGATGACGGTGTTTCCTACCGACCACAGAATGGATCATCATCATCAACTGGCAACCGAGTCAGTAACTCATAGTTGCTTCAGTAACCCATGCTTGCTACCTACCACTGTTTCTACGAGAAAAAATATGGAAAAATGCATAAAACCATGAATAAAATCTTTTGCACCCGTAGCATGCAAAGACAAGACGAGAGCTCAGGTTCAGAGTACATTTTTAGACAGTCAAGGTGATTGTGATATGGAGAGACTGCATAGAAAGACGTTTAGCATTTGTAGGATATTTCT
Organism: Orchesella cincta; assembly: GCA_001718145.1. Lineage (NCBI taxonomy): Eukaryota > Metazoa > Arthropoda > Collembola > Entomobryomorpha > Orchesellidae > Orchesella > Orchesella cincta. Next base: position 40,940 of record LJIJ01000653.1, on the reverse strand, counting down.
AATTCAAGATCCATGTCGAATTCTCAGGTAGATGAGATGATGGACAAAAATTGAAAATAACAAGACGTTCAGTGCAGCGTAATATAATCCATGTACTCTGCTGGCTGCTGTCAATTTGTCTGTCTCATATATTTGCTTTCGTATTCGTTTATATTATAATAGGTGAAATTTCAGAATTTAGACACGAAAATTGTATCCTTCTCTATTATAAACTTACTTGCAATGTTATTTATTGTATTGTTATTAGTTTGAACTTTTGTATTTGTCTATCTCCATTAATCATGGATTTGCGATTCACTTGACTTTATTACACGAAGGCAAAATAAGGTATATGAAGGTGCACGTCATGTACATTTGTACACGAGCAAGTTAGCAAAACAACTCCAATCTCAAATGGCTCTCACTCACTCAACATCAACCACCCAATTTTTATTTAATTTTATAACACCACCGACCAACCTGTACCATGCACGGCGGTTAGAAAGAACTTCATGGATATTTCTGCTTAATCATACACCCAAATCTTTGGGGTTTTGTACATTAAACTTGATGAAAAAACGCAGAATCATGAAGTACTATTTCTAGAAGAGTTGTCCATCTCATTGCTTAAAAATGCATCCAATCCAACATTTCTTATCTTACAAATGTTTAACAAGCATAAACATATTTAGGGCAAAACTGATCCAGCTCGATCTATAATGCAATAATTTGTAAGTTGAGAGCAAAACACAATTTGTCATTAAGTAGGAAAAAAATCAGATGATATGAATTTATAGCTTCGTTTTTCCCAGAGTGAACGTCAGTCAATACTAAAGTCGACTTCTACTATCTACCTCTTGAAATAATCGTGATACTGTTTTTTTCTTCATATTGATGGTAATCTGGAGTGAATTTTGGCGAAAGGCTTTCAACGCTTTGCAAAAGGTGTATGTTCGTATATGACACGAGATGCTGGACAACGTGCAAGAACCTACTGCAATCGCAATCAACACATAAAGTTCTTTCGACAACTCGCGCATGTAAGATTTTTGAGGAGATGCAATAAGAAACCAAGGTTCTTCAAATCAGCATAAATATGAGTTTCGATCACGAGAACAAAAACTTCAAATCCTATAATAGTCATCAAAAACACCTGCTGCTTAGCTCAGCTCAGCGACAACGCTGCTCCCTCTCCAGCTAGGAATGAGTGTATGTTACTTCATGCACACCTGCACAGTAATAATAACGATACGATAAGCTTCATGCTGCAATCGCTTCACGGATTTTCTGACGTAAAAAGGTTCATAGTATACGTGCATAAGCATATACGCTGATTTTTATAACTTGACTGCAACAAAGTCTGCACCCAGCATATCAGCAAGCAAAGCTCCACTCCAGCCCCACAGGGCAGAAAGTTTGGCCAGGCCAATCCCTACATAAAAAGTGCGTGAAGTAAATACGACAACCAGTTGTTATATGCCTATATAGTTGAAAACACGTTACGTTATACACATATTGTCAAATTCTTCAGTACGAGAATCTCTTAATATTCTTATCCACATTACATCCTCATGTTCCTTATATAGTTAGAGTTGGTTGCTGGTTGTGTTAGTTTGGCGCGAAGTCAGTCAAGGTCGTACTCACTATTTTAATAATCACATCGTTCTGATTCACGTTCAAGATCAGCCAACATCATTTCAGTCAGGTTTCTTTCCTCAAGCAGAATATGAGCATGCACTAAACCTCCACTCACACTCACAATCAGTAATAATAATATTATGTGCATGTGTAACGTATGTTACAAATATGGAAATATAACGAAGCTACAATGTGTGCAAACCTGCATCATGCATTTTTAGTGCCTTCTCTTCTCTCTACATGAATTTAGGCATAGTATATGTATTCATCAACTCTTTTGCTGACGGATGTAATGTAGATTCCTGAAGCAGGAAAGAAAAATACACCCCGCATGTAATTAGCTTGTTGGTTTAGGTTAATATTATTATGCACTAGATTTTTACAAAAAAATTGTAGGTTATGGAGCAGTGCTTAATTTCATGTTAATGATGTAAACGCGAAGCAGTAATAATATAATTGAATAAATATTTAAGCTTCAAAATGGCAACTAAATTTCTTCCTTAACACTTTGCACGCTAACATTATAATTTATAATGTAAGTGCATACATTTATAAACACAGACAGTTACTACATTGTGTAGGTCATACTAAACTGAAATGGCGGTGTGCTATTGTACATATTATACATTATAAATACTTTTTATTGCTTCATGTGCAATCCTGCAGCTATTTGAAGCCATTGCCATTCCAGACTATCAAGTAGCAATAATAATTGTCAATAGCGTTCGGCAACACTCAACCTCAACCGACTAAGAATCTCATTAGTAATTAATATCATCACGTCACGTGCTTTGAGTTTCACATTACAACTGCAAAAAACCCGTCTGTCATCGAATTCACTTTTAATCACAAATATTTTCACACAGTCAGTATGGCTTTGGCTGCACAACGTGATGACAACTAGTTTGCTAGTATGGTGTCCGTAATTTATTCATGGCGTAATGAGCTCAAGGTGCATTGCAACCGAGTTGACTAGACCAGTCATTTATTTTCCCGACAAACCGTAACCTTGTGTTTATGGAACATGAGTGTTTGTTTCGAACCCACTTCAAAGGCCCGAAATAGCAAATCAAGCAAAGTCCAATACATGTAAGCCCACGATAGCATTAAAATTACAAGGAAAAGATTTGGAAAATTTAAGCTTTCAGCACAACTCCAGTACGTGGTTGTATGTTTGCCAAACCAACTTTAATGATTTTATATTTTGATTCATGTTCTGCCCAAAGCCAAAGCAGAATCTTGTTTGAAATATTTAAGACGAACACATTATATTACTTTGCACTGATAACTCTATTTATTATCAGGATTCCAAGCATGTTACATCACAATTAGAACTCGATCAGATTGTCTTAAAATAATTGTTTCATTTTTTTGCTCCTCAAATTTATGCATACTACACAAACACAGTCATCTCACGGGACCACAAATTGCTATATTATTATTATGGAGAGCAGCTTCAGGCTAGCAATTGGCCAAATAAGCAAATGTGAAGCAAGTGAAGGCAAAAAATTGCAATGCTTAGTCAAAGTGACTCTATGTGCGTCCAGAGTCCATTGGTAAAACAGTGATAATCACACTATCATCACCTTAAACTGGATAAGAACACACCTTTCTACCAAAAAACACAATCATCATCATCATAAGTATTCGCTATAAAAAAAAGACGAAGACTGCGTGTGTGAGTGAGCAAGCAGAAAATATAATAGTGAAAATATACAAACGGAGAGAGAATCGTTAATAGCCTTGACAAAAGCTTCAGAAGAAAAGTTCAAGGGTATGAACGTAGAAACGGATGAAATGAAACTGTCAATGCTGCTTTGCTTTTCATGCTTGTATCTTTGCTTTTACACTTCATAAATTTTGGAGAATATGGACTTTCCGTTTTACGTTCGGTGTAGCTTCAAATAAATCGTAACAAAGTTGAAAATTCGACGTTTCCATTGCTTTTTTGTGTCATATGCATATAATATAATGAAAGACCTATTTTTACGACTTTTCTAGATTGATGTGAGTCCGTCCTTATTCATGTATTTCATAAACAAATCCCTAATTCAAACAAAACTGTTCAATTGTGTGTGCTTTTTCTGTTTGACAACAATTTATTCAATTTTCAATGGCTTATGCCGTAGTGCTACCAAGTTTTTTTTTCTTCGCATCGTTTTTTGCTCTCTTAATACTTCCTTCTCATGTTTTCTTAAAACTTTAAGAGATGAAGAAAAAAAGCTCAACATGGCACGCGGATGGAGTGATAAAGCACATCCATTTACAACTTACTACCTTCCTGCATTAAGTTATCATGGATAATTTTTGGGAGACATTACATGTACGTACACAGCTCAATTCAACACACAATTCAACTTGATAACTCTACCTACACCTTTCCATTAGAGTATGAATGTTGGTCAAACAAAACGTGCTACCCCGTGCCTTGTGCTGTAGGTAGATCATGAGGCTTAACTAATCTCGGTGAGTGCTAAAGATAGTCGTGCATCCAACCACGTCCCTGTTGTTTTTGAAAATATGGCGTTAACCAACATTTGCGCTAAGGATAAGACAAAAGTGTGGAACTAGTAAGTGCTCCAAAATGCTTTAATAAAGTTTTTTTGCAAAGCTGCAACTACAACGTAGATTGTAAAGGTAGTGGTCACAAAACTAATTCATCATCATGGGAATTCTCTTAAAAGGTCTAAGATTTGATCTATTGAAGGGGAAAGTGACTAGCTGTCTTCTTTTAGGGATCACCATTATTACTAATATTGAAAAGTTCTTCGGTATAAATCAGAAGTGAATTTAAAGCAACAAAAGAGGATATATGTAATAATAAAAAGAGCATATTATTCTATTCGACATGTAAGAATGTTTCCCCTTCCTGACAGTTTCTACAGACAAGACGAGACGGTGTGTTCCTGTTGTTATTGTTATTACTTATTTGAGTCGCAGTCTACGATACCGAAAACGAAAAACGAGGATGGGCTCCACTAAAATCCCTTGGCTTAATACAGAACCAGTAATAATCAGTATCAAGTTCAGTTCACTCACTCATACGATCAACAAATCAACCATGAATACACACACCAATCCAAATCCAACTAACACGCGAGCCAGAAAGGAAGCGATGGCTTTGAGCCTTTTAAAAGACCTTTACTTAAGCCTGAAGTTCAGGCCGATAATGAACATTACCATTACAAACCTCACCAAACCACGTTAATCATTTGCTGTGGAAGCAGCTGCCTTTTGATACACTCGTAATAGCAATGCCGATGTTGGAGCTACACGGTTGATTATGTTGATCTAGCCAAGAAAATCCGTACGAACATTTTTCAAAAAAAGTCCTCCATGAAAATCCATCCAAGTTTTAAGCCCTATACATCAAAATATGTTGAAACCCTTCGTAAATACAGGCACACCAGTGGTTCAGCTCTGTTCGGCAGACCTATCATCATCATAATGTTTTTATATATACCATACTACCATGTCGTCGCAGTAAAAGCTACATACACCTTTAATGGGTGGGTAATTTACGGTTGAAATTCTGAGAATAAACTTCACCAGCATCAAGAGAGCTCAGCATCACAAAATATCCTTGAGAGTGAGCTGAACCAAATCCAAAAAATCTCATACTCCCATTCTCCAAAAAATCTCGAGTTTAAAATACGTTCTACGAAAAACACGTATGTTTTCCACGATTATTATATTAATGTGTGATATGCATTTGCAGATGTAGTAGATGTGCCTTTTAAATTTATATCCGAGCAAGACAGAATGCACAGTAGTATATAGATGTGTGCAACAACCTCAACCTCTTTTATACATAGTCAAGTTCATGGAATTAAAAATAGCTCACATCATTTATATGTAGTAGTAGAGAGTAGAGCGCAAGATGTGATGTATCAGCCGAATCAGCAGCTGCTGAGTTGATGATATTAAACATTTGCATAAGTTAAGTATATAGTTTTCTATATGAATGTCCATATGGACTTGATTTCAATCCCATAAGTACAACTTGTACCTGATAACTTTTTTTCGCACAATAATCAACATTCATATGTAATTACAACCAAGCTGGAAAATGATTCAGGCTCCTTTATAATCAGCAAACACCATCAACTCCCTGTTTTTTTTACACAAGTTTCCAAACAGATCTGGTAAGATTCCAGCTAAATGTGTAGCCCAGCTGCTTGTTTCTAACCCTTTTGTTGTTTTATGCGCAAAAACAGCAGATCATCCTAATTTATTATGCATATCCACATGCGAATTAATCTGAATCTGTATAGAAGCTTGTCTTCAATTAAGAGGAAAAAGTTTCACGAAAACAATTGTTATTTATTACATTTCTTTTGCCGAACGAATGTGGGCAAATGACATACGAGATATTCCACTGGAATTCAACCGCTCCGGTATTTTACTTTACATATTTTTTTACGCAATTTCTTGATTACCCATAAAAATGAGCCATTACAAAAATCTCCAGTTAAATCTTTGATCATTATGATGTGTGCAAAAAAAACTGCCCGTCCAAAAATCCTTGAGACCTGATGACGGCTTGGATATGGCTGCTGTTTGAGCATTAAATTGGGCCGGTTGCGGTCGGTCACAAAAGTACAGAAGATTGGAATCATTAAGAGACATGTGTAGAGAATAGGGAATGATTTCGCACATGTGGTTAAGGCATGATCTCACTTGTGAAATGATTACAGGCAGAATGATTAGGATATGATGATAATGGACTTCAACACTTCTTGGAAAACTTGAGGACAAAAAGGGTAGACACACATAGCGTGTAAGAAAAGCGTAAAGGGAAGAGAAGTTTATTAACCAACTGACACTGTAATCATAGTGTACTGAACCAATTTAGAAAACTCACTACCAAACCAGCAAAATACTTCTCGCAGCTTTATCATATGTCCTTTTGCCACCCAAAATGGAGAACATGCGTATACCCACACCTATTTTTTGCTCTTTTCCGAAGAAAACTATTCAAATACGTTTTTACTCAATAATATATTTTGTACTCAATTCACTGATTCATTATAATGGTGCGGCTGTCGTCCTTTGTAGATGTCATACATATACACTACTCTGTCGTTTCTCTCCCTCTTCCACCTTTCATTCATGCGAAACAGCCTCATTTTTCAAATGACTATTTCCGGTCCATTACCTTCGGAAAATTTGGAATATGGATTCATAATAGGTTTGTATGCCATCATCACGAACTATGGTAATATAACCTGCATGGGATTATATGGTTCATGACAGCTAACTACCCCCTACATAATAATAACCAATGGGTTATATACTACGTTCTGCTCTCAAATTCTTCTGAAACAGTCGCTTCTTGAGAATTTTCCGCGAGATATTCTTCAACACCAATAATAATCTCGAGAAGGGGCTAACTAAAAATTATGCTATAATGATGATAAGAGTTGTTATACCGAAAAAAAACTATTCTGGAAATAATACATGTACAACACAGATACATACATTCATTCCTTCCGCAATTTTTCCAGTCGATGAAGACGAATGAACGTGATTTATTATCATCTTGACGATTACAAGATCCTGTATACCCCACTAAATGGCAGGAACTCTAATGGAGGTGCTCACAACAAATCCTCATTCCTTAATTTTAATTTTCTACACATAATAATAAAGTTTCATCAACAAAGTTTGGTGGGCATTAAAACAACAAACAACAGCCATTTCATCGCTTGTATGATTGTAATTGTGATTAACATCGTGGTTGAAATTGATGAAGCCATCCTACACACTAATGTGTGTGTAACTCATTAACTTTCTACCTTAAAAAGCTCTAGCAATCCGCCACACCAGCAAAAAGTGTTAACATGGATCACGTTAAAAACAGGATGATTTGATATGCACCCTTTCCAAAGCAGCTTAGCCAAAAGAAGTTAAGGAAGTAATAACATAGCTCAACATGCCAATACCAGAACCAGCACAATGTCTACATTATTACCTGTTTCTTTAACTAAATAGAAAATCATAATAATAGCATAAATGATGGTATAACTGCCCTTCCTAAAGATACTCTTGCTTGGAGCAGTTAGGCACATTAGGTATATCAGCAGCACAATAAAACGAGTCAATAACCAAAACCAAACTCCCAAGCATGCAGCATGTAAAAGTACATAGACATATACTTCGAACCTATATAGCTGCTTCAGCAGACGTTAACCTTGAGCTCTTGGGACCTCAAAAAAACTTACTCATCTCTTTTCCTGGCTTGGCTACGGCTATAATATATGAAACAAGCAAATCGTGTCTACGTGAACGAATAATAACAATATGCGCCTTTTATATTACTTTTATTATCATCAATAGATATTCAAAAATGAATGCACGAGGAGAGTACACATTCCTATTATTTTATGATGAGCAGAAAACTAGATTTCCAGTTGGAGTTGGTACTTGGTTTGGTGCAAAAAAAATGATGATAATATTGATAATGCGCACTACACAACATGAGAGTGTACATTTTTCAGAACCCCTTTTACAATCACTGAATATTATGGCAGGCTGTTTCGTTAGAGGTGACTAATTATACCGGAATACAAGATTCTCATCAACTTCACTCCTCACACACACACTACTAATTCTTCATCAGACTAGAAACGCTTCCTATTTTCCATTACTCATCATTCATATCATTACCATAAACTGGATTTCCAGATTTTTCAACGGAAGCAAATCCACTTGAAAATGCATAACACACGATAATTCACATACATCCAGATTAGATGATGATATATGAGGATGTAACATGAAATCATTCTATTTTTGCATCTAACCACAGATTCATTTTTTGTTCCTACTTCTTTTTTTTTTTGAAGCGGAGAGATGCAATGGGAAAAAATAATATGGTTGACCAAGCAAACACACTGCAGTTTATAATCATATCATATTATATACTATTTTGTCACAAATTACGTTAAAATGAGATGATTTTTTTTGCATAATCCAATTAGTTTAAACTGAAAAAGTCAACTTTTTGTAGACTACTTTTGCAAAAAAAATTCTCATTACCTTCCATTAACTTGCCTATAAAAGTGACAGTGTCCGAAAGGTTAAAAATGTGTAAAAAATATTACTCAAGCCACACCGGGTGGTGGACTCTTGGCATCACATCTTATCACATCATCTGCCTGCAGATCTGCAAAATCCCAATGTATTACATAGTTGCATGATGTTGGTTTGGTTGCATGCAATGCAATGCAAAACAACTCTAGGAAAACAGACTGGCTCATCTAGCTACAATACAACTAATATATTATCATCAGTATTATTCCATTAATTACGGAAAACAGCCGGTTAGCTGGTTGGCTGGGCACGCTAAATTGAGAAGGTCAAGCAGAGTTACGAGCTTAATTCACAAGCATTCATACTGGATTCTCAAGAATCGGCTATTTCCCGAACTGGCAAAAAACCTGCTTCGTTTATTACTACCTTCTGCTATGCATCTCTTAAAATTTGCAACTTGCATTACTTGTGATCAGCACAAGTTCGTAGTATCTGAACTTATACTCATCTGTAGTTGACATTCTCAATAATTACATATCGCATGCACAACCGCATAATGATGAAATGATGATCTATCCCTACACACAACTGATGGACACATGCATTCTTGCTAAATCTGAATGCATATTTATTAAATTACAGAGAAATTAGGGATGCCACTCTGTAATTGACCACCAAAGACGCATCCTCCATCCAGGTTGTTGTTTGACAACGTGGTTATAAATATAATGCTTTACAAATAAAAAGTGCGCACTATAATATTATTTGATGATAAATCATCAGCCATGCAACTTGACTGCTGGTTCTCTTTGATAACATAAATATTCGCTGAAATCACCTTTACGTCATGTTATAAACACTACTTTTTATTATTAACGAAGCTCATTCTTATCAGAGGCCCTCCCGTCGCCCCCGCCCCCCCCTGCCCCCCCCCACGTTCCACACTCCCTGCTCCCCGCAGTCCCCACCGCTCATCTCGCCCGCATACTGCCCACCCGCCCCATCCACCCCCCTCCTCACCCCGGACCCGCCTCAGCGCCCCCGCAGGGACGGCCCACCGCCTCCCCGCACCCCCAACTGCGGCTTCGTACCACCTCCTCCACACCCCACTATCCCCCCTCCCGCGCTCTCCCCCGCCTCAACCCCCCGGCGCTTCCGTCTCCGCCCACCCCACCTCCGCCTCTCCATCCTACCGTCCCCCCCCCCGCCACACGTACCCCCCGTTCCGTTCCCACCCCCGCCCCTCCCTCCCCGCCCACGACCCCCGCTCCCCCACCCTACTCCACCGCACCTGGCTCCCAGCGCCCCCCCTTCAACCGCCCACCCGTACCACCTCCCCCACGATGCTCCGCGCGACGATTCCTCACGTCCTATGCGCCCCTAACCCGCATGCCACTCCCGCCACCCCTGCACGATGCGGCGCTCACATCCCACTCCTTCCCTACGCATCCACCGCTCCACCTCCTCACCCATCAACCCACCGACACCCGCCTCACCTCCCCTCCAGCTTCACCAGCCCTCGCACCCACTCACCCTCCCTCCCACCCCCATACCTCCCCAGCTCCCGCCTGCCCCTCAACCGCTCCACCGCCCCAGCCATCTCCAACCGCTCGGCCCCACACCCTCCCGCACCGCGCACCAGACTGTCCCCCCCCCACCTCCACGCAGCACCTCAATCCGCCGACGGCCCCGTGACGCGGGTCCTACGCTTCACCCCCGTCCTAGCTCCCGGCCACCCCCCGCCCGTCCTCAGAGCAACAGATGATCCCCCTTCCCCACCCGCCCGACCACTCCCTCCCGCCGTGCTGACGTCCATTACCTTCCGCCCACACCCGCCCCCGCTCTTCCTCCTCTGCTCTCCCACCCATCCCTCCCCCGCCCTCGCCGCAGGCCATCGGCATCGCCACGCGGCCTCCACCTCTCCTACTACCCTGTCTCCCCTCTACCCTACCCGCGCCGTCCTCAACCGACACCTCTCCGCCCGCCACCCCTCCGCCCCGCCTACATACCGCGTTCAGGAGTCATCCCGCTCCAGTTCCGCCCCTATACTCCGGCCCGTCACGACCCACCCCCGCTCGCCCCCCCCCGTGCCTCGTACACTCCCCCCTAGGCACCACGCCCCTCCCATCCCGCCAGCCCTCTCCCCGCCCGCACATCCCCGTCCACCCCCCACCACCCCCATCTTCCCCACCCCAGCGCGCTCAACGTATGACCCTCCGTCCTCCATCTATCGCCTACCCGGCCCGCCGCCCTATCCCTCAACCCTCTCATACCATACCGCCGCCCCACCCACGCAGCATCATCTTCGCGCCTCTCCTCACGCACCCCTCCTCACTACGGCCCTGTCGTCCTCCCCTGCTCGTCCCCTCACACTCGCCCTCCTCCCCCCCGACTCCTGCGCCCCCAGCACGAACCGTCCCCCACCCGCTCCGGCCCGACTCCCGTTCACCACCGCCACACCCCATTATTCCATCACTCCCTCTTCGCACAGCCCCATCCCCCTCCTCCCCCCCCGGTTTCGTGCTCTATCCTCTATTCCCCCCCGCTCGAGCCTCCACCACCCCCCCCCCACTTCCGACTCCTCCGCATCGCCCTCTCCCTCCAGGACATCGGTCGTAGGAAGACTTGGGAGTGCACTTGATTCTCCTACTGACAACTTGTCTTTCGTTGTAAGCACTGCATTAAAGCTATCATGCAGAACATGTTATTTCTGGCAGTTTTGATTCGAACTCTGGACTGGATGTAGAGAGATGATATCCAAGAATTAGAAACATGACATACTCCTATTAACGGTGAGAAATTAAAACTAGAAACTTCTCATGAACCCGACCTTGTCCGATGCAAAAAGCTTGTAACTTTTCCGAGGATTCAAAAAACTATATATAAGAACTACTTTCTTGCCAGAGTGAGCAAACTCGTGATTTCTCTTGAAGTAGATTCCGTAGATTCACAACTCCGTAAAATTCCTCAGAAAAATTGTGTACTCATCGTGCTCATCAAATACATCCACAATCACGAGCTCATTTGTGAGGAGCACAAGCCAACCCTTTAATTACAGATGAAACTCTCTTTTATTAAATTTTTTGAATGCATTAACCTTCAGAAAAAGCATATGAATAATCAGTTTGTGTAGCCGTGAATAGTTGGTGTGGAAAATAGTGAGGCGAGTTGTCTATGATTCCTCACATTCTCACATAAAATGCTTTAATTATGACCGGCACAAATTGCCAAAACGCTAGTTTGGCCATTTATAAATTTTCACATTGATATTGTTATTGCAGATAAACATTATTATATGGAAACCAAACCAGTTTCCCTTTCTAGAGGAGTTTGGCTTGTACCAAAATTACACTACTTCATCACTTCATTTTTACCCATCATAACCAAATCCAGGAAAATCCGCTTGGAGACTAACTCTGAAGTCTGTCTGGAGGAGAATGAGTGCATGATATGATAGACTCTGACTACAAATTCATACATCCATCATTTTACTGATACAAGGCGAGTAGGTTCGACTCTTCGACTTCCACAATGTTGTATATGATAAAATATATATACATCAAAAGTATGTACAACGGCAAAAAGGCGTCAGGCACCGCTGTTCTGTCAGATTTTTGAGGAGATGCATGTATGGCATGATGCATGAATTCAGAAAACTTGCAACCACCCACATCAAAACAGCAGCGGCTTACGCAGAAAACATAAAAGCGAGAGCCAGAGCCATCATCATACCCAAAATCCAATTAGAATCGGTTTATGAATTGACCTGTTCATCACGTATTGCACAAGCAAACGATTCTCAAAGTTCGGCACCTATAAGCCACCTCCTTTTGAAGGTGAAATCAATCAAGTTATGAATTTATATAGGCAAACAAAAACTCCCTTAATTACGGACTACCTTATAATAATAAAAGAGCTCAAGTCAATACATGCCAATTATGTAACTGCTACATTACCAAAAATTTTCGGAACTAGTACCCATTTATATAATAATTCGTCATAAAAAATCCCTTCACAGTAATTTACCAAAAGCTTATATTAGTAATATATTTCAAAGTCTACACTAATAGGACATGCAAAAATTCATTAATCAATTTTTTTACTAGCAACTTCCTAATCACAAGATTGAGTTGACCTGACTGTAAGATAACTACGTTGAAGCACGCTGCGCAATGAGATAAGAGTTATAGGAGAAATCGTTGATAAGGGTGCAATGCAAAGCAAAACGCATTTATGACTTTTTAACATTTGTGCATAACAATATTCGTCTGAAATGCAGGAAACCCGATGATGATCTCACTGGCTCATGTGTGTACGTATATTACATGTCATTTAATGGCCATGAGTAAACACCACTGATACCAGGCATTCGACAGCATTGCTCTAGCTCTAACATAAACATCTTTAATGTTCCTCCGTTCGCCTCCACTCATAAAGTAATCAACCCCAAACAGATAACATTCATTGGGAAGCAAAATCCAAACATAATATTCCATTCTGCTCATGCTTTACAAGTTCCAGATATACCTATTTCATTCTGCGTAACTTTAAATATCATAAACGAAGCTATATAGATATATATATATAATTGATACTGAGGTTTCAAAAACAGACTCAAAATCCACAGACAGTCCAATGAAACATTGTATTTGAATGACCGATGATCACCCCGATGTAATCAGGATAAAAACATGCTCATTTATGTACTGCTTGAAATGCCGACGTCCTTTCCTTATCACAGAAATGTCGTGTCCTGACACTCTTATCACTTACCAAAATAACCCGAGGGTAGCCAGCTAATGGATTACCTATGGAGTATACACCTATTGAAGGATGTTTTGCAAGAAAATTCTAAACTCAATCCCAAGCCAAGCAACGTAAATAAGTTACACACCACCTTGTTTACTTTCGACTGACTAAGGTATTGTATATTTTAAATAAACGTAAAGCTATACGCCTCGAGATGTTTGACATGTACATATTTGCAAAGAAAATATTATAGAAAAAACTTGTAAAAATTACAGTCACGGGTGGCGTTACGAAAAGTTTCATCGAGCCCAACGTTTCATGCAAAGTCTCAATTTCGAACGTTCGGGCACACGGTGGCCACATGTTGCTACACGCAAAGAATCTTCAAGAAATACACTTTTCAATAGAAAACTATTAACTGCCTCATAACTGGCTTCTTCCTGACGACGCTGATGATGACGATGACTTACACCTATTCAGCAGAAGCTAGAGAAGCAGGCAATACTAGCCCCATAGTGTACCTGTCTGGATGGTTGCCTAACTTCATATCAATATCAACCTAAAGGTGAAAGGGGAACTATTATAAACGGGAAATAACAAGATCGGCATGTAGCAATTTGTTTAACTTTTGTATACTTTACTGATGTCAAGAAACCTCCTAAAAGCCCTACTTTTGAATTTGATTTCGTATCATTTTCACCGCAGTTTCTATACTTTACTTTACCTGCCATGATGATGGCTCTTTCTCTCGGCAATACTGTACGTACCTTAAAAGCTACAAAGTTCGCGTATGCATGTATGCAATTTTGCATAAAAATACCGAAAGAGTTGCGTAAAATGAGCAAGTTCAGCTAACTTTCTTCTTTGCTACATTGTATAAACAAAATTCTTAGCAGCAGAAGTAGCAGCACATAACGTGAGATCATCAAGTCATCAACCCATCCATGCATGCGCACTTATGTGCATGCCATATGTGTACTTGGAAAAAAGATGAGCTCAGAAATCTTGTACTATTCAGTTCAGTGTGTGAGTGAGCTGTAGCTGTAAGATGATCTCAAGATATACTACAATTATATATCAAAATGGGATGAATTAATGGTATTTGCACAACGGTTGTACCTAAATTAAGGGAATGTTCTCGTGAAACACCCCACTAATCATCTAATAACATGCGGAAATAGGGATCAACTTCTCAACATCAATATTGTACAGTTCCTGCTAGTTGTTACAAAATCAAGCAGCAGCAACTCTTCAGGCTCAGGCCGCCTTCCGACCTGCGACGAAGATGAGCGAGATGATAATCACTAAGCATTAAATGAGCATGTTGATTGATGAGTCAGTGGAAACGGAGAGAAAAATGAAAATGTTTCAACATTCAATGCCAGAGTGACGACGTCTAGATTTCGTGTGTCATGTCATGTCTCTACTCTAGCGACTGACTATATATGTAGTAGTAATACACTAATATATAGGTTATGTTAGTCATTTAATTGACTAAATAGAAAGCAGACTATTTACTATCAACAGCAGAATTTCTAAGCAGAACGAGTGCATGAATCACCTACCATATTTTCTACCCTTAACTTGTTTTCGGAGAGTTTTCATTTCTGATGACCTCACCTTCCCCACCAGGTTAATAGAGATGTGTTTCTCCTCTGGGTGGTTCCTCTGTGAACAAATGAAAGCCGTCTATAAAACTAGCGCTCGTCGAAAGCCGCATTGGTGTCCGCATAAATGACTCAACTTCTGTTCTGCTGGCTCATACTGCACAGTCTTTGAATTATGGTAGCAACAGGTATCGATGCATCATATCAAGTAACCATCATCATAAGGAATGAAAACCGACCGACCAACTGCCAGACACGTCAATACAGCTAAGCCACAAAACAATATCCCTAGTTATATCCACCCGCACCACATCAACATCATAATAAAACCCAAAAGTGTAGAGCATTACATTAAACTTCAACCAATGAACTATCAAACAGAGTCAATGGCTTCTGTGTACCCAAGCCGAGTATGTATAATGTGGTGGCTCAATAGTGTTGGTTTGGTTGCTACCTGGTTAACTTTTTATATATTCATACGTTATTTCACATGCACCGAATAATGATTACATTTTCCCTTGCTATAATGCAATGAAAAAATGAATGTAATTGCTGAAATCATTTCAGATTATTCCCATCGTATTTTTTTTACATGAGTAGTAAAGAGCAAGCAACGGCAAAACAAGTCCATGACTTTTGATATTTCGTCTGATACAGACTATTCCTCTCATTTCTGGATTTCCATTCAATTTTCCAACGGGTTTACTACTCAAAACTCAAAAGCATGTCGATAATTTGCTAAAGGGAGGCTACTGCACTTTAAGTAATCTTGTTTGGGAAGCAACTGCTTTCTTCATTCCAGAACTACAACTGGGTTTTAAAAAAGATCAATGAATTCAAATGATAATCAACAAATGTGATACTACGTGAGGCAGCTCAAGTAGTATCCGAATATGCGATTTTGCAACTGTTTTTTGGTAGCAATAATACTTATCAAAGTAGATAGTTTTATTACAGGAGTGATCTGGTAAAGATGAGTTTGCATTTTACATTAATGCAGCCGCCTGCGCTTGGTATTATTCTTTAGACAATAATGATATGACTTGTACATATTCAATATTGCGAAATATTAAAATGATTATAAACGCCTGGCTTTGGCTTACAAACTCAGCTTACCTGCCTGGGCTGGAAAAGCAACCACAACCATACATCTGGTATTATTTGTCAAGTACAAAGTAAGTCATGTTGGTTGTAGTGCTGAGTACATCGTATCGCATGTAACAATAACAAGAACCAGTGTCGATGCACTCTGTCCATTGATGATGGTTATAATAACGATCATGTAAACTATAAAATGGTAGTACGTCATATAATAGACATAACAACTTTAGATAAATTCCCAGTCATCATTAAATGTATAAAACATTCTTGAATTGTAGTAAATCGAAATTCGCAACTCCAATTTTTTCACATCTACAAAACCAATGCCATTAACACTGCGCTGCATTTCAAAATATATGCATTATTTGCAGTTCTAGTTTAGAAACGTTATTAATCAACGATGATACGATAGTTATCATCATTAATATTATGATACAATATAATACACCGTTATCAGTAGTAGTATTATTGTAAGTAGGTGACTTCCTTGTTTTCTCGATTCGATTTTATTGAGTCCAGAGCAAAGCACATCTAACCATATGACACCGTGTAGTAGTAGCGTAGGTGCATAAATATTTTAAACATGCATTTATATTTACTTGCCAAATACCAGATTCGAAATGTTTCAAATGCTTTGTAAACTCTCATCATGCAAACTGGGTTGAGGTATTTAAGAGGAGTCCATAGTTGTATAATGTCGTAAGCCTGATTGCAAGCATTTGCAATGCGCATCAGTTTGTTTGGATAGTATGCAATAAATAATTTGAACATTATAGACTATATCTTCGTATTAGTTGCTTGTGTAAATTGGTAAACTACGAATATACACATGTGTGATGTGACGCATTTGGTTTTATCAGGGATCACGAGAAAATGTATATACACGTTTCGAACTTTGGAATAATTCACGCATAATTTTCAGCGCACCAAAGGACAACTACAACGGAACGGATTATACAAATATAAACAGCGAGTGTCTTATTCACGAAAATATATATCGTCTGATGCAGTGGCAATGGCTGAGCTGCTCCCAACCAATGCCAATATAAAAGTACATACAACATGAGGCAAACCGAGACTTGGTCCAATATAAAGTAATTCATGAGCACATGAGCATAACCTTGGCTATTCATGGGTGTTTAAGAAATGTTATTGAATTTATTTTTAAACCAACAACAGGATCAAGAAATTTATTCTTACCTGAGTCGCATCTGAATACGGAGTTGAAGACGACTTGGACACAAGCTGGGATCCAAAGACGGTTTTAGCCGCAGCATCATCCATACTCAACAGGGTTAGTGTACTGTTCGGTGGAATAACCATTTTGAAGCTGTCCGATGAAGTTATGGGGTTTCAATAATTATTGTTCGATGAAGAAATAGCACTCCAACTTTCAAAATCTCAGATCAACACTGAGACTTTATGAGCATTGGTTCATAGTTTGAATAGCGTACTCAAAGAATACGCTCTAGCGTCCATTTATATATTTCAGCACCCAAAAGAGTCAAGTCCTTGTTGCGTTGCGAGCAATATCAACTCAACTCATAAATTTGTTGTAAATGTGGGCCAAGATTTGTCGTTTTTCACAAATCCGTTAAATGTTGATTATGACAAGTTTTTGATAGTGTTGGCGACAAAAGATTGAAGGTAAGGCTAGGACTTCTCTCCTTCTGTCGCAATCTATTTGGTCTCTCTCTCTTCAAAAAGCGTTGTGATGCTTGTGGACACACAAATCTGAAAAGCAAGTTTCATAACATTAGGCATTTCAATTACATCTTTTCGCCACAATCCAATGCAAACATTCTCATAAGTAAGCTAGTAAACTGTGCGTGAACTGCTGCAGCTGTGGTTGTACAATGAGACGCAAGCTCTCAAAAGTAAGCTTTACAAATGTGCCCATACATAAATACATATATATTTCGAACATATAATATGCACCCAACTAAAAGCCCCAATATTTGTATACAATAGGGCAGTGTGTGACATGGCAGCTAAGACCTAATCTAAAGAACCAATATAAGATTTCATCCCATGACGGTTGACGGTATCGCATCGAATCTCTAGCATCATGGTATTATATTTTCAGTCAAACGAGGAATTTTAGTGAGCCTTTTTATTCTTCCATTTCATTCCACTTATGTAAGAAGAAGTAAGAAGTAGTGAAACCTACAAAGAATATTTACACCAACCCAGCTAACATAATGCTACACTGTTTAAGTTCCATTTTCATCAGAAGAAGGCAAACTCTTCAGTAAGTTACCGAGTTACCTACATATATCTTAGCTACAGTCCCAACTATGTATGTACCTAATTTTTATAAGTATGAAATGGAATGAAAACCTTTTAGTCGCATGACTATAATAAATACATAGCCTATACAAGCAGAGCTGGCTCTAGCTGATCATATTTAGAGAGTAAGTAATTGAAATGTAAATTAGCAACCCAAATGTAAATTAGTTTTAGTAGAGACATCGTACATAGTCACTAAACACGCAGTAAGAACCCGCAGTCTCGTCAAACTGCTCAATGTGTCACTATTAAGTAGGGGAATGCACAATAAAACAAATCCATGTCAGACAGGAGCAGAATAAGTTGTGAATTGCATAAAGACTTGGTAAACTACAGTATGAATGATGAATACGCGTTCAGTTCTTAATATTTTATTTATGCTTGTCCATCGCTTCGTAACTGCTGACGGCATTCATTTTTACATATTAAAAAATCGAGTGTTTTTAAACATAAATAAAATGACTAACTCACTTTAAATCGTTTACAAATGTGATCCACTGAAGTTAATAGCTTTGCAGCAAAGTAAGTACGGCGACTGAAGAAGCCCAAACTAATCTTTAAGAACCAAAGCCAAGCCATAACATTCATACGCAGTGCGTTGCGCGCCCATGGTAGAGATAATTCTATTTTTTGTAATTTTACTGCTCAACAGGGCAACATTAATGTTCGTCTCGTCAAAAAAGTAACAGTTTGTACATGTCGCAGTCACATTCAAAGCAGTCATATGTGATATACGGCTGTACCTACTCGAAAACCATTATTTGCGATTATGAACCTTGTTACTTGCGTGCCTGCCTCCATATTACATAGTATACCTCCCAGAAAGATGGATCATTGCTGAATTTAAAGCAGAAGAAAACGAAACCAGTAAAGTAACAACTTGAGGACTCGTTGCAAAATAATGTATGTATGTATAATGCATACACTGTGAAATAATAATGATAATATGGTTAGTGATCCTACTACACTTTTATGTTATATAACAAGTCTTTAGTCTTTGGTAAATGAGGTAGAATATATAAGATTTGCGTTAATATCTTTGACTCGATAAATTTTACTTTCTTTGGACATTAACCAACGTTTACTTACTTTTTTTTCTCAACAACCATTTTCAACATAAGATTAAACAATCCATATTATTTACACTTCATCATGAATCATACGCAATGGCTTGCAAATAATCTCTCTCAAGAAAAAAAAAGTTTGAGAAACCTTGACCATCACATCGTCAGGAGACCAAACCAACAACAGAACACCACACCAGTAAAGTGATGCGATGCAGGAGCCAAATCTTTGTGTCTGACTCTGACTGACTGACAACTTGCAATTTCTATCTTTTCTCACTCTCAAAAAACAAATTCTAATTTTCTATTGCCTCAACTTTGTCTATAGTCTGAGAATTGAAATCCCCCAAATAAGGCATCAGCCGTAGAATATGACATGAGAAATGTAGTAACTTTATAACTTTTGCTAATATGATTTGACCTGTATATATATGACGCATTTGAATGCATTTGCAAGTCATACATCACCAGATTTGTCCAAATCTAATTAGAAAATATGTATAGAGCCCATCATCATCTCCTTTGGCTTGACTTACTTATCGTAAATAAGAATGCATGGTGGGGCTTAAGCCATGGACCATTTTTTTAAACGGCCACTTAACTACAAACGAAGCGAAACACACTGAAGACAATAATAATACCTACTCCCTACCTATATGTTTGTTTGAAGCAAGCGTTGTAGTATGTATTCCTAATCCTCAAAAAGCTTGTATCCCTAATAATAGAACGCTGACCACAGCAGCACAAGAAAAGGGAGTTAAACCCAAAAAAAATTTGCATACAATCAACAAAACAATGTATATGTGAAAAGTGAGTAAAACTACCGGAAACAAAGTGTCTACATAGTTTTTCTCCAAAAACAATCCATACAACAAGCAATGAAAAAACATGTACTATGCATAGCCTTTTCGTTTCTTTGGATTGGGATTGCATGTCACATCAATCATAAGAGAATGACAGACATTTTTATTTACAACAATTGCTTCAAACTCTCCATCGCCATATAGCACAGCAAAATAATGCGTTCTGGGATAAGAATCACCACAATCACATCACATCACTAACACCAAAGACCAAAATGCATAATAATTATAGGGCATTGCATTGAAAAGTAAAGAAGCAACATTCAACGATTGCAAAATGTAATGTAAGTACCTACCCCACAACCAGACATCATCAACCACCAAACCAAATGCAAGCCAGGCCACAAAAGCACGTTAATTTGATAAGTATTCACTGGCTAACTCACCTTGACCGATTTGATTCCGAATTCAAGATCAAAATCCTTCTAGTGTGACCGCTGTTGTACCCTTACGAATGCTTTGATGCATTAAAGGTTTCTCGCTCTCACTGCCACTGCCGTGTTCTCATGTGCTTCTGTAGCGAATGCTACGTGAACACAAACAATTAATAACAGATAATTACCCATTTTATCAAAATATAATCAATAATAAATTAATTATATACAAAACCTAAAAAATCACTTCCGCTTAAAACTTTACGATAAAAAAGACAATCAACAATTGACTCTTGTTTAACATCAATCAATCAATCAACATTTTGTGCAAATGGTTAGCTAATTACCACTTACTTTTGTGTAATGATAGATCGTTTAATGGTTGAAAAATTGTTTATATTTTCCCGGGAGTCGGTTAATTGACGACTTTTTTTGACTGTCAAAACTTTTCACTTAAAACAAATTAACCACGGTAGACGACAAAAGTTTTTGCATGATTGTTTTTGTTAAAGAGTTTCTCATGATTAGTTGCTGATTACTCTCAATAAATAATATTAACCACAACAGCTGAGTTAGTTAAGTTGGACACAAAAATCTCAATAGGTGTTACCACCACGAGCTATCTCACAAGACTGAAGCTACTGGAGCTCAAGTTCCACAAGTTTTGTTCATGGGCTGACTCTGATCTGACGTAAGTAGGTATCTAATTTGTCTATCACATTTCACAGTAGTAAAAATTGGTGAATTACCCAGTTGTTTGATAGCATTAATTACTCTCGTAATTATCCTTTTTTAAGGAGTTTATCAGTTGTCACCTTTGTAAGTAAATGGGATCCAAAATGTAAAGTTTTTCGTAATACCCCAAACTTCTGTAGGTATACAAATGCACCTTTGTGAGTAGTTTGTGAAAAAGAACGTTGTTTCATGTGTTGCATGCTTTATGTAAAGTATATACGGAAGGAAGCGTTCTACTGAAACGCATGAATATGTTATAAATGTTTCTCACAAGAGAACCACAAGTTGTCGACTACTCCACGGCTGAGAGCAGACTAATATCCATGGTGTTCCCAGCTCTCCCTATATCTAAGCCAGCCAAAGGTAAATGTGGTTTAGTTATGGATAATCTAACTGCTTTTTCTCCACTGCGATCAGAACAGAACTGCTTTAGCAAATGTGCTTTAGAGACTAGCTTTTTTGGGTTGGTTGCTTGTCTTCGTTCCTTCCAACAACAGTATGTTATGCATAAACTTCAATTCGACTGAACTGAGATATAGTCAGTCAGAGTTGCTTTACTGCTACTAACTAACTTTCTTGCATGGTATGATATGCTTCCGTCACTGTACAAAATGCACAGCTGTCTTACGTTCCCTCAGTCAACCCAACTGACTACTTTGGACATTTAGGCATATATGAGCAGTTTAGTAGAGCTACGAGGTAAGTATATGTACCTAAATGCATCATGCTTCTTTCTGGATAGAATGATCAAGTAGTTTTTTTTACTTTACAAAGTTCTTCTAAACTGCATGCAACTGTGTGTATGTAAGTGTGAGTTAATTTCATATGTATAAAGCCTGCTAGAAATGGCTTGGGTTTGAAATATACTGTTCAGCGTTGATAAATTGTCGCAGTACGAACGTCGGAATTAACTCCTATCAGAGTTTTTGTGGTCAACATGTACAGAGATGATACGATAAGCCAGAGGTTAACTTCAGCGTATTAATAGACATGCCATGAAAGCATTGCAACATGTTAACCAAATAAACGTTTTTGGACTTTTCACCACGACTTTAATGATCGGCTGACTGATGAGCGGTTTAGATAGTACACATCACATGCTGAAAACTTACTAAAAAAGGAACAAGTTGGTATTCGTACTACGAATTTCGTAGTATATATGGCTGTAAATGTCTAAAATGACCTTTTTTAGCAAAATATCAGGTTTACATATATGCATGAAAAATATGAAAATGGAAAGGTATACTGCAATGACATGACAGTGAACTTGTGTACTACATAAAGGTATTTAACTGCAAGAACTGCACCAGATTCCAATAATAAGTGTGAGATGATGTCACGGTTAGGACAGTGGTTCCGTTCTTCCTACCCTAAGACGCACTTGCAGTCCATTATGCAAATCAATCGGCTGGAGCAACACATGACAGGGTGACAGATATTACACTTTTTGTTTGACATGAATGCAAATTTTGCTGACATTTCCTAGCATGGATTTTAGTCATTAAGAAATTATGCAAGTGGGTCAGATCATCACTAAAACGCTAAATGTGAAACTACCCTACTTTTTATCTGTCTTGTTTACAGATAAATCAATAAATCTCGTTATACATACACACACAAAGGAGTCATTATATCCTTATCCATGACTATCACCGTCAACCAAACGTCTTGATGGAGAAGGAATGGTAAATACATTCTGAAGCTTATGAAATAAAACATACCCATATGTCACCAGCACGTAGCAGCAGCTCAGCTTCTTCTGGAGACTTGCAGTCTCGAAAATCTGAATGCCAACAAGCCAATCCTATATTATAAATGTACCGAAGTTCAATATTACGAAACCACAACAGGAATTGAATCTGTTGGTTATTTAGGTTGGCAAAAAATCTGCTGTCATACTGGGTTTTATTGCAAAAAGCATATGGTTTTGTCAGATGAGCTTTGCATACGTTTTTATTTTTAACTTGTCATGTCATGATGGTCTTTTTCTTTGCTTTTAGATCTTTTTTCTCTGTCTAAAAGCCCCAGTAGCTATCCTGTTATAATAAAAAGAGCTTGAAGAAACTTCTCGTTTACAACTTACTTTGCAAAGTTTTTATCATCATATAATATGAAATATAATGTAGGACGTAGGCACAAGTGATAAAAATGACTTCATAAGTTTATGTCCTTGTCATTCGTCTGCTGAAAAGTTCAATTTGCCAGTGTTCAAATGATTACAGGGATATTTCGCTCAAGACTAAGAATATTATGTTTGTAATCGATACAAAATGAACCTATAGACAGACATAATATGAAAATGTGGTTTGGTTGATGGATGATAAACACAAACACGTCTTATGTTTGTCAAATAAATGATGTCATGCGATCATAAGAACATCATATCGTCTTGCAGTATGTATAACGTAATTAAACTAGATATCAAAACAAGGAGTAGGTCTGATCACTTTTCAAGTTTTTATTACAATGAAGATAACTCACCCTAAAGATAAGCTCATGGGGTGAAGGAAGAACAACACAAGTAAGAAAATTAGTCACAAAGTATTATTTTGTTTGTAAGTTTTTTGAACTTGGCAAAAGCAATCAGCCAACACCAAATAATAATTGTTGTGATACATATTTTTTCCTATTTATTCATATAAAATGTAGGTATGATATATTAACTACCTACAAAAATAATGAAAAGGTGAAGATGATAATATTATGTAGAAATACAGTTTATTTTATATATTTTTAAGCTATTTTGCCAGAACTATCTTTGCCCTGGAGTAAACGACATGTTAATACCCTCAATTTTGAGTGAACTCTTCAAATAACGTTTTTCAGTTTTTCTCCCAGGCATAGTTTAACATCATCAACACGAGACTTTGTATCTCAAATCCAAGATATATGCTGTCAAGAAAAAACTCAAATCTGGTTAACATCAAGAAGCTTAAGGCTCAAAAAATTAATTGATCGACTCGGTCTGATCTTCAAATGACTGCAGTTCAACATACATGGATAGGCTAGAAGTCTGTTATGCCAAGCCAAAGCCAAACCAGGTATGCAAGCATTCTGATATGATATGATTGCGTTCATGTAACAAACAGCAGCTGTCGTTTTTGACCGCACCATCACCGTAACATTACTTAACATACTCAATTACTACACACAAGGATATTTTTTCTTGTGTGCCACAAGAATATTAGAAACGTGTAAAGATGTTTTCGACAATCCTCCCAACGTGTGCTAAATTGATCATTTCATATGCGATGACTTTTGATTCAGCAAACCAACACTCTCTTATGAGTCTGAGACTGGTTTCTTTGCCTAGAAGGTTCGACGAAATTGTTAGTTAAATTATATTTATAAGCTATGTAAGTTATGTTCTGAATGCAGACTTCTTCTTCGACTTTTGCCCATTTCACATTTGAACTTTCCTCAGATTATTTATATAACATTGGGCCCAGTTGCAATACGTACTTCTGATTGCATGAATAAAACAGCTAATTATAAGCTGTTCAGGATGAAACAGGTAAACAGTCCAGAAGTTCGGGTAGCATTTGAGTTTGTTTGCAACGTAAGAAACGTTCGGTGAAAACAAGGCATGAATTATGACCTTCCAGTTTATAAAAGGAAAGGTAATTTACAGTCAGGAAGCGGTATTGAATCAAATGTGTGTAATGGGATGTCCTTCAAGTACTAAACTTGTGTCAGGCACTCTCAGCATAACTAAACCGCAAAATTTATAAACACTTTTACATTTACTTTTGCAATTCCGCACATATCCCTTTTTATTAGCGACTTTGCTCCACGTTTAGCCACATAACCAAACCACCATTTAAAATGGAGTTTGTTGATTGAAAATATAGACTGATTTGCATAGTCCCAACATGCACTCAAGCTGTGCTCTCTGGAGGAAGAAGGGAAAGAAAAAGAGTCCTTGAAAAACTGTTTAATTCTCCAACCCAAAGCTACGCCCAACAACATCCGCAAGACGAGTTTGGCATTAAAACATGGTGGGAATTTTCTATTAGTGTGAGCCCTAAAATTGGCTTAATTACTGTGATAAAGCGAACACGCCAAATCGTCTCGAAATAGCATAATAAAACAATAGTGACAAGACAAGGGTTGCTTCGCACGTTGGTTGGGAATTAACATCGCCGTGCTCATTTCATGAATTCAAAACAGCTAATAAAGTGTTTAGTTTCTGAATTGCGCTGTTTGTGTGTCGTGGTTGAGGTACTTCATCGTCAATTCTACCCACATTCCCATTTGTTTGCGGCATTGACAAACGTTTGGAACAGAGAGGAAATTGAAATGATTATATGCATATAAAAACAAGCCGAAATCTTTTCATAGCGCCATGTGTTCCCGTATGCTTTTTGCTACACCGCATCTTTGTCTTTATAAGTAAAATATGAATATTGTCTGTGTGCAGCTTGCGGTGACGGATCAAATATATCGTGTTCATGCATTATATCATCGCTGACTTAGTTTTTGCTTGTAGAAAAAGGCTTCAATTCACAAAAGAATGCTATTTTGCAACATCATCTACAATTTCAAGAAACTGGAGTAAAAAATTGATTTCACACGGAATGGGCTTCTGTGCTCAAAATGCTAAACAAAATCATTCTCATCACCGTAACAAAAAGGATGATGAGATGAATGAGAGTTCCAAATAACCTTTTGAAATGATCCTCCATCATCAATCCCACCCAAGTTGCTGAGTTGTGGTCTTCTCAGAATCCATTTCAGTATGAACTTGTGGCTACACTGACGAACTTTGTTATTGGACATCGAAGTACATACAAACTACGTGTAACTAACCAGCGGCAAAATACTCTCGAGGAGACGACAAACTACTCAGGAAAGTCAATAATTTTTTTTTGTAGGTTATTTGCTATTTTCATGACATTTCAAGGAGTCTGTTATGAATGAATGGGTGGTTGGTGAGTAGAAGAAGGGTAATGACGATAATTAGCAGTACTTAACTTGAGCACGACCTGACTGACGCCAGCAAAAGTGTCGTTTAGGAGAATCGGGTGCTCATTTTGTGAATATATGATCTGCCAGTCAACCTAATTGTCTCAATTTTGAAGTTTTCAGCAATCTAATGGTGAATTATGAGAAGGCTACTGGCTGAACGGAACCCGTTATAAATGCAACATTGAATGACGTTTTCTCCTGCAGTTTCAGTCGTAAATCCTAATGTATGCTCAAAGTATATACAAAGGAATCTTTCTGTTTAATTCACAACGGAAGGGGGCAAATCAAATATTTTGCAGGAACATAATGATTGTTGAGTTAAGTTATGAAAAGTGTAAGTATTAGGTACGCACATTGTTTGTTGTATAGGTATGCAAGATTCCTTTGTCATGCACGTTTACATGAGGTACTTTTTGAATGCATAAATATAGGTAACGTACGTATTTTCTATTCTCTTCATTTTGCACCTGGTTCCTTGTATAATGATTGTATATTGCATGAACTTAATTTGATCATCATGTAGTAACGCCGGATGTAGCAGTCATAGGAGATATAATATAGCCTATAAATGAGACAGATTACTGAGATAATGAAACAAAAAATGTTAAGATTTTTTTTCTAAATACAAAAACTTGCCATTTTATGCTGCTGCTAGCATGAATCATCATCTTCAGATGATCAGCCACTCCATACACCATAATCTTAGTTGCCTGAAAAAGTCTCATAAAGAAAAGGCGCTCGACTCGTGACCAGTCTTCTTGTATCTCTCATTGAAGAAGGTGGAGAACAGTTGGGAAGCGTAAACCAGTACAGAATGGAAACTACTGTGATTGCTCCTTCATGAGTAAAACAACTTAAAAGAAGAGCGAGGTAAGCGGATTCGGCAGGTGCTTTATAATTCTTTTAATCACACCAGGACGATTGCGAAACGTAATCGCTTTCCAAGCAAAAAAGTACCTGAGACTTATAATGAATAATGTTAGCTTGATATAATATAATGTGAAACAAAGTAACAAAAATGGTATATGGATGAACGCATTATTATATCAATCATAAAATCTGCTTTGTTGCTGATTAGGAGTATCACAATATGCTGACATTTGTTGTACATCCCATGACCTACCTTCAAGTTCATGCAAAGAAGATCAAAGAGGGTTAAGAAATGTGACAAACTAAATGGAAAGCAATTGAAAGTTCTGGTCTTCTATAATAAAAAGGTTAAAGGTTACTGAAATAGATCATATAACTATCGAGTTAATGACCTTGTCAACTTCAATATAAAATCAATTGTAGTTTTTATTGGCAGGTTCAACAATCTAATCAAAGAATTAACAAATACAAGGGATGCTACCTTGAATATCATCCCATGCGAGTTGTGTGACATGACTTGTGTCACAGTTCTTAGAATGCCCCCTAAGTAAAGTACAAAGTAACGTAATTTAGTTATGTAGACATATAATTAATGGGATTTAACATTTTACGCAATTCAAGAAAAAAGGTGGAATGAGATCCGGACGGGACACTTTGTAGTAAATTGTTAAGCATAAATATAGCTGACACGTTGATTATATAAATCATAGGCTACTTGTTATGTAGTTTGCATATTGTCTTTTGTTAGGAAAGCATAAAGTACAAAAGAAAGCTAAATGAGCAATAATATGAGCATAACAGATAACAATTCAGTGCTTCCCTGCCACGGCCACGCGTAATACTTGACCTTGTAGCTTGCCTAACGGATCCGGGATATTTTACCTTGCCTTGGAAAAGAGTCTGGAATCGAAAATGATGCTGAGTAGATACGTAACGTATTTACGCATAGCCGAATCAAAATCAAATTATGGAGTTGTTCCTGTGCTGATATAAATGACCTAGATTTTTATGCTTACAATCAGATAGTTATACGGGCGCATATTTTCATTCCATTTGTCCTTCACGGATGAAATATAACACGGATAAAAATAACAATTAATCGGGGAAAATAATGTAAAAACACTGGAGCTAAATCCGGAAACCAAAACGAAAAATATTAGTATTAAATAAACTGCAAATTTAGTCATTTAAAATACTGTCTTAGAGTGCCCCACTTATTGTTCAAACTTGTGATTCGTACATTATTATGCATTCTAGCAGTTAAGAACATAAAATGCTTAGTCATGATGATGTATATCGTGGTCACATCACATTCGAACAAACATTTCGTTCGTTTAAACCGGGTTGAACTTGATCTCCAATGTTCACAATAATTTTACTAAACCAGCTATTCAACAATTTACATTAGGAAACCAGGACCTTTACAGGGCATTATTATACAAACGTACATACATTCATATATATGTGTGTGGGAAACGGGAATATCCCTACTCATCCACCACCCCACAGGGTAGTAGAACAGAACAAAATACCATTGCAGTCCCATTTTTGCTTTGAAAAAGAGACCGGAAATTGACAGCTGCTAAATTCTTTTATGATGCATCGTACCCTGCTCGAAGCCCACAATACATTCCCCTAATAATAATATTACTTATTCATGTTTGTTCGTATATCAAGGTGTAGAAGGTAAGTACTTATGAAATGAACCGATCCCATGATAAAGTAAGATTAACTCATGCCAAAACGTAAAAACAGAGCACTACCAGCAGGTTCGGCAATTAGCATGCGATGTGAGATGCGAGATACCATTATAACATGATGGTGGTTGGATGTTGGATGGAGTCATGCTAACGTATTCAGGTTGGTTTTTTCTTGACCAGAAAAGAAACGGGAAATAGATGTTGTCCATAGTGGTATGGTATTGGTATTGCAAGTAGAAGTAATTACCATCTGCGCTTGACTTTTCAAGGTTTTCATAAACTGGATTTTCATCCAACACTGCATGATGATTAGCAGGGAAGATGATGATAAAATACTTTATAACTTTTGCATCTGCAAATGATGATAGTATACACAAGTTTGTACAGAAGAGAGCCGCAGTTTGAAACTTATCGTATCAAACGTATCTTGAACTACGCCAAGAGTCTCATTCGTCATGTTTAAGACCTTATAACAGCTTCGAGTTTGTAACGTAATGAAGGTAATCGTCAGCTCCAGATCCGTCAAAAACACATTTCCATTTTAGCACAGGATGCAACCATTGCTATCGGTGAAATGTAAGGATCATTCTTATGAAATCATACGATACATTGCTACATATGTATAGTCTACTTCTTTTCTTGTAGATTTCAAACAATTATAACGGTAGTATAGACGGCTGCGCTGCAGCGCCTATACATATGACCGGAAACAGTTGTAGTTAGTTTGAAAGCAATAATTTTTCGCATCATTATCTACCCATTCGCTCACCTGCTACCTGCTTGCTTACCAGCAGGCCTTTGGAGGTTGAAATAAGGTCACCATTTCGTCAAAAACAAGGCAGCGACCTCAGCCATCAATTGTTTCAAATTTCTAGTTTTGAAAATACGTTGCCCTTTTGCAGGTGGACTTACGATAAATATATGAGAATTGGTACACTGCAAATTTGCAATATTACTGACTAAAAAGTTTAATAATGTTTTCAGACAATGCAATTTCACGGATGAGAAAGAATTTTTTTTTACATTTTCATGCAAAAAGTCTCGGAACACTTTGAGCTACTTAATTACTGATTGATTAGTAATCATAATCATCATTTTAATTAAGCCAGTAGCAGATGGTAACTGCTGACTTGCTACACAAGCCCAACCAGCCAACCAGTAATTATATACCATATTGGTAGAAAATTCGTTCACCTAAACTTTCTTAAAGATTCTATTCCATAAGGTGTGTACAAGACAAGTTGGGTAACTACTATGTACCATGGAATGGAATAATATAATATTATGTTCATTGATAATTATGACACTCCTCCAGACGTTGTTATCTGTCATTGTCTACATACCTTTGGATGCGAATGCATACATACATGCAGATTCTAAACAAAACCGTACGATTTAGAAAGCAAAGTCTTCGAACTCATGTGGTAAAGGATTACAGATTACTGCTGTTGCATTTTAGCAATACGACAGCTCCTGGAAGAAAAGCAGGTGGTCAGTTGTAAATGTGATGTCGATGTCATGTCGTTCTGAGCTTTTTCCCTGATACATATCATCACATCATATCCTAAGAGCGTAGACGTGCGCGATTCATTTCATCATGATTTTTTTTACAAACAGAAGAGAAATCAGAAAACAAAGCCAGAAACAGGAACGCGCTCTCCAAATCTCCATCTGGTTAGCAAACCTGACTTTTCATTTTTTTCTGCCGATAATATGTAAGTCGGGTGTAGTGAATTTGTGTACCTTGTTTCGGATTTGAGTTGGGTTTGCTATATAGTCAAGCCATCATAGTCATGTCATGAGAAAGCTAACTCTATCACCTCCATTTCATAGATGCTTATCTATAATCTACAAACATCAGATTGAAACTCTCGTGCATGCGAATGCCTCCTGTTTCGAGAGAAATGCATGAATGATAAAAAACCTAAAACAAACAGGATCGGATGTTTGTAAAGTAGCTTACAACGCTTGATTCGCAATTGCATGAACACATTGCATTGGGGCTGACACTCATCATGTAGGTATGTTTTGTTTGGAAGCTACTAACATCCCTAACACCTGCCGTCACTGTATGTCGGTAAAAACAGCTCAGAGAAATTTCCATCCTCCATTTACTGATATGTACCTGGGCAAAAAAAGGGGAAATCAGTAACAGACCGGCTGACACTGTCGACTCGTCGTAGCACGAGAAGTTTCATGGAAGGTGGATGGAGATGCTGATACAATGCTTTCAAAAATTCATAGGCAATATCCCATCCTGCAGACGGGAAGGTGTGATTCGATTCATCTGCTCTTTTGCAAAAGCCATTTCTCGTCACAATAAATCATCTTGATCACTGCCACAATAACAATTTTATAATGTATAATTGTTCATTTGCTTATTTGCTTCTTAGGTCATCATGCTTTCATGCTGCAGGTCAAACTAGTCATGTTGTCATGTATGTATGTGGTGTATATGTGGGGTCGTGACTTTTATGGAAAGTAGCAGCGTCTAAGATATGGTGGAGCATGTGCGGAGAAATTCCAGACATCTGCCACTTTGGTAGATTACTTTTCGTCATCATCATCATAATATATCTCAAGACAGAGTGGACATGCACGACTGACAAATACTTCATATGATGATCGTAATGGCAAAGCAATATAGTTAGTATGCATAAATTTTGATGATATGCTAAAAGCTATTCTGTCTGCATGATGATATAACAAAACAACACAGGATAGTTTAGAGATAGTGTTGTTTTTGACTCGTATTGTTTGCCTACTTTATGACTTTTTACTGTAATAAATGTGCACCTTTGTTCCATTCAGCTTAGCAGCGGCTCCAGCACCACAATAATATTTCAACTCTTTTTTTGAAGTCTGCACTCAATTCCTGTTTGTTCAAAGACTCTTAGTTATCCTGACTTTCTTTTATAATCCATAACATATCACAGCACAAAGCCTTATAAACCGTTCTAGCAACTCTTTTTCTTATCAGCAATTCCATATGCATATATGTAACCCATGCACACTTCTAATTCTCATCGTCGATTTAAAGTTTAGGGTTAGGCATCAACGTATCGATCAGCACAAATGTACGTTTCTCAAATACAACATGACATGAACAAAAAAGGATTAGAATTTAGAATGCCAGAGGACAGTCTCATAATGGTTGGCATATAATGTACTTATGTGGGATGAACTGGAGGAAGTGGGTACTTCATTCATCAGTTAAGGTATGTGAGTACATGTTTACGGAATACACAGATCGATTGGATTTGGGAAACAACACGCGTCAAACAAGAGCACGAGCCTGTGCCTACAAAATACAAATACCACCGTACTTATATCGTTGGTTGGCGTAACATCTGCAGTTGATCTTCTTTGCATAGCTGTACATATAAAGGAAGGATTGTATGGAAGATATGATAATGTATGAAATTTAAACATCTGCCGTGTAATTTAAAAAAATAATAATAAATTGCCCGGTGAGATCAACCGAGGTAGTCGGGTCCAGTCACTCAGGACAGGATAGTCTTGCATTAAACATCTGCTGCAAATAAGTCAGCTAAGAGATGCATAAAAGTAAATGCTCTTATTGTGATCATTCAATGCATGCACATTATCTAAAGGTTCGCCCCCAAAACCGAAGCCCAACACTGCATTGCTTTCTTGTAAGTACGTTCGTACGTACATAATTGATAGTATTTCATCCATCTGGAGCATTGTCCGAAGATCAGCAATAACCGGTTAAATCAAGGACCTTCTTGGGATCAAAATCTTATATATTAAGTTTGATATCTGAGATCAGAAAAAAGCTCATTGGGACAAATATAGAATTGGGTAAAAGAAGTGCGGGTAGGAAGTAGCAAATAATGCGTAAAATGTGACCTAGACCTCGAGTACGATTTTGGTAGCTTCCATCTGCATTAGCCTCACATAATGGCATTAAAATGCAGAAGGTCGAGACGATGCTGACGCAATGATTTTAGTACTAAATACGCAAACCAGTGTCACAAAAAATGTGCTGATTCGAAAAATATCCTTAATGACATGACGTAAGTAAGCATCATGGAAATTGAAACGAGAATATAATAGAGACAGTTCGCTCGGCGTATTGTAAGCATATTTTAGTACGGTGACGGTAGAAAAAATGGTGGCGAGAAATTTACAGTAAAAAACTACAGTATTTTGGCCGAAAACTGAAACCCGATTGTGATGGTAAAAAATAAATTTATCACATTTACACTGACACTGACTGACAATGTGCATTTGAACATCCATAACCTGGAAAGCTCCCATTGCACATTTTATACATGCCATTTCATCCATAATTCTTAGACCACACTTACACACAATAATGAGCAAGCACATATATTTTCCCATAAACAGAAGCAATGCAAACGCAGTTTGTAGAAGACAGCACTATAAAATTATCTCAAAGCCTTTAATGATTATACTATTTAACACAGTCACAAACAAAATGTTTAATTCATAACTGTAGTTTCAACATATGATAGTGAACATCATTAATTTGTAGACTTTTTATACAAATAAAGAGAATGTACGTACGAGGGTACTTTTAAACTATTTTTTTCTCCAATCTTTTAAACATAATAGTAGGTATTACAAGAATTTAACATTGTTCTAGAATACGTATTGTTTTAGTCATTAAAAATCAGGTGCATACTCTTCAAAACCATTCATTCCAATCGTAAAACGTTATCCAGTAAAGTATCCGGTTAAAGGTATTGAGTTGATCTAGGTCTTGACAGCTCCTTGGCAAGGTATTTCATTTAGCTGAGGAGCATTAAAAATGCTTATTTTACAATTTATTCAAAAGAAAACCAGAAGTGAATTGCTTAACCACATTCCTCCAAAAATGACAAGTCATTTAATTGTATTTATGTTAAGAAAAATCAGGCACATACCTTTAACCACTGATACAGAATGACTTAGTGGTCACCAATTACAAAATTTTGATTGTGTGAGGGCTGTTGTATGCTTCCTGCTTGATCCTTAACGACGGGATCTGTACGAATTAAAAAAATGAACAATATTTTAATTATATAAAAGACCAAAACTATCTTTCAAATTCTTGGTCAACATCAGTTAGTTTAATTACAGAAGTAGGCATGGTCCATGGCTTCTCGTGCCGTAAGCCGCTCTTTGTGGTCGTATCGTAATAACTTATCCAAGAAGTCTAGTGCTTCTTGTGAGACCAAGTGTTGGTTTTCGCTGTGAACGAATCGCTCCCATCGTTTACGGGAATGTCTGTAACACAAAGAAACGTTTAGTTTAGTACTACAGGTAATAACAAGCCAACAAAATTGAATTGGTAATTTGTGATTTAAATGTAAGTCTTTCATACTCATACCTTCCTAATATGTCATTGAATCGGGGATCTAAGTCGATTTGATATTTGTCTAAATATTCATACAATTCTTCTGTGCCTAGAACCTATAATAAAAAAAACAAATCATTGAATTTAGCCTTAAAAATCATCGGGGATTCTCACATAACGGTTATCGACGAACTTGGACGTTATTTTTACCTTAGCTATACGCACAAGTTGATCATAGTTATCATGGCCATGAAAGAAGGGCTCCTTGCGGAAAATCATACTGGCAAGCATGCATCCCAAAGACCACATATCCAGAGAGTAGTCGTACATCTACAATATTTATAAAAGAAATGCAACAATTAGTATAGAATAAAATAGAATTGCATCAATTAAAAAAATAATGTTAAAAAATTTTGAGATGTTGCTGACTTTGTTTTGTACCTGATAATCTACGAGCAGCTCTGGACCCTTAAAGTAACGGGATGCAACCCTAACGTTGTACTCCTGACCAGGATGGTAGAACTCTGCTAGACCCCAATCAATTAACCTTAGCTTCCTGTTTTCATGATCAATCATCACATTGTGCGGTTTAACATCCCGATGCATGATTCCCATACTGTGACAATAATCAAGGGCCTGTAAAACAAAACATTAATCATTGGTCAAACGTGCAAGGAATTTTAAATAAATGCTAGACTATGAATGTCAACCTTCATATTTCACTAACCTTATCTAATTAATTGCAATAATTACATTATTAATGTACGTTATGAAAATGATAACCTTATCAGCCTAAAACAAACCAACTGAGCTCAGCTCACAGCAGCAACATAATAACTAAAGCTGAGTTAGCTTGCTAACCCATACGCTCTCTACACTACTTATATAACGCCGATAATTATAAGTGTACAACTAACAGTTAAATATCATGCAGAGTACAGG
The DNA here is from genome assembly GCA_001718145.1 of Orchesella cincta. NCBI lineage: Eukaryota > Metazoa > Arthropoda > Collembola > Entomobryomorpha > Orchesellidae > Orchesella > Orchesella cincta. The sequence goes on along the minus strand of LJIJ01000653.1, from coordinate 5,700 downwards.
TGACGGTAACTGACTGATGTCAATACATTCTCCAATTCATGAACAGCATATCATGAGCGGAATAGAATAAAAACTTTAGTACCATTCATTTAGTACCATGGGTGTATTAACCCAGATAAATACAAAGCATACAACATTTTGTAAGATAAGAATGTACAACATACACAAGTAAAAAAGTTCAAAATGTTATATAATTGACCAAAACTAACTAGTTTTTACTGCTAACTATATCTTTCACGGCCTGCATATGAAAACAATTTAAAATCCCACAAAATAAACGAAAAAACATTACCTTAAGTAGCTCATATAAGTAAAATCGAATATCCCCATCCGTTAACGTTTGATAGAGCTGCTTGAAGTCAGTATTGTTGACATGTTCAAATATGAGGGCAGGTGTTCGGGAAACTGGGTCCTTGACTACTGCTTCGAGGGTTATAATATTAGTTCCACCTCGCAAGTTTTCTAAAATCTTGATTTCTCGTTTAATCTTCTTCTTTTTCACCGGTTTTAAAATTTTTACGACACACTTCTCGTTGTTGGTAATGTTGATAGCTTCGAACACTTCGCTGTACTTTCCTCGGCCCAATTTTCTAACCAACTGATAATCATCTTGTTGTCTATAAAAATGGGGAATTACCATTACAAACTTGACAAATAAAAAAATGCACTTTGATATTGTAACAGTTTAAAAATTTGTAGTAACTTACCCCCACTCCACGACGTATGATTCGTAGTCCCAGTAGTCTCTTGGTTTATGAGAATTGACCTCTGCATAAACTCGAGCCCTACTAGGTAAAGGCATTTTCCCAGCCGTGGTGTAATTGTTGTTGTTCCACAAGCAGTAATCACTGGTGCCAGCAAGCCCTGACGACAGTGATTTATTCCAGACACCAGCGAAGGTAGTAACGGAACGATTAGTTGTCGATCCCGTAGATTGAAACTTCTTAACCAGAACACAAGACCAGGGAGAACTACCGATGAATAAAGGAGAATAATGAATGAAACTAAAAGATACAAAGCGGCACAAGAGCCTGCTTGACCACGACCACCACACACCAATTTTTACAACGCCTTAAATTCTGACTGTTCCCTATAACAAAATATCTTGTATTTTATTACTTTTACATCATCGCCTAAGATTTACAGAAAAACAACAAATTGCTTTCACATTGTTTAAGTAAATACAAAGGGAGCCCCTTAGGAATTTGTAAACTGTTATTTGAAATGTGACAAAATTGCCTAAATCCCAATTTTTAAATCCCTCCGCTTTAGAAATAGTAGATAACCTGCTTGAAAAGCACAACAACACCCATATCAAAATATCCAACTTGCTAACAGCTTTTTTTAGAGAGAGTCTCCTAGTTTCGGTCACACGACTGGATACCTACAGAAAGCGTTTCGTCGGCTGACGACGAATTCCACTGAAAATTTAAATTACACTCAATACCACCCCATGAGTTTTCAATCACATATAGATCCCACAGCTTAATGAGGCTCCCATCAAACAAAGTGACAACATTGAAAATGTTCCCATCTCAGAGAAAAGCTGTGCCTGTCTGTACTCACAAAAATTCCCTATACTTTCAATAACATCCTTGAAGGCACTCCACAAAATATCAAAATCTATACATAAATTATACAATGATACAAACTCAGGTGGTGTAGATACTCAACTAGATACTTATATTTTCCAAACCTCTCTTATCCCTAAAATTAATTTTCTTTTGCTGAAACCAGCTACATTAAGTCGCTTCTTTTTTAATCAAATATAAAACTATGTAGTGGAAAGCAAGCGTTTTGTGTGGCTCTCCTCTCTTTTCTTTTCAAATCGGTATTCTCGGTCGGACTCTATTTTTCGTGTAAACCAGCCACACTATATAAATACTGAAATTTCAATGCATAATACATATTAGTTCTAAACTTACCGAGCTTCTCAGATTTTTCTTCCTACGGCTTTCAAGCTACGGCTACTACTCCTCGTCTTCAAATCTTCAAATAGTCCCGTCGTAAGGTATCTCTCGCATCACCTTCAAGTACAAGAACACACATACACCATCCATTAGTACATATAACCAACGTTGATGTTAAAAAAAGCTTACAGAAAGTGAAGTTGTATATTTTGCACTACCGACCCAACCAATAATAATACATAACACGCCACACACACAGATGCAATTCCAACATACATAAATATACCGACCCTCAATTCACACAATGTACATCTTTCGCCTCTGTGATGTGATGTGGAATCTCCTTCTCCTCCGTGTTGTTTGAAAGTAGTAGTATCGGATCCTAATGTATTTTTCTCGGCCTCTATCTAACGTACACCTTACTTCTACAACCCTAGCTATATAAAATGTTTGTATTCATTCCTACTCATTCCTACACTACAACCAAAAATCTCGTATTATAAGTATCGTCCGTTCCGTACAAAACTGATGAGCAAAATGCAAGAGATATTATACGTTACGCTCACCATATATACTCACTACACACAAAGAGGCACGGACGGATGGCTCAAGTTTACAGTTTACCTCTCCGTTTTTTTTGTTGTCTTTTACTACTGCGGCTTCGCCAGCATTCCTACACTACGCTGCTCCGGTAAAAACTGATGCGAGTGACCAGGGGTCAGCAGATTTGAGTCGACTGGCAATTAAAATAATGGAATTGTCCAAGAATTATTGGGCCCCCAAGTATAATTCAATTAACTCACCTGGAATGAGGAGGAGAAAAATCCGGACGGAGTGGAGGAGCCCAGCGGATATGAAATCCTCTCCAGAAAAGGTGAAAAATGAAGACAAGATGGGTAAGTATGGGTGAGTGCGAGAGAGAGATAGATAGACGGACACACGACAACACGACTCGGCACGTCAGCCAGTCCCAAATAAATACATGCATAAAAAACACGCTCCCTCTTAGGTAACTAATGTTATGTATGTATGGATATGGATAAGGATGGAATGGAATTGGAATTATACTATGCACAAGAAAAATATCCACACAAAGTAGATTTTATTAGCAGCCTCATCATCAGCAAAATATCCTCTACTATATCGTTAGGATGAAGGCAAGGACTGGCTTTCTCTTGTAGTTTGCCGCGTCCACGGTAGGCCGGGCTACACTGAAGATGAGATGATGATTTGGGCTTTATAGTTAGGGTCGGATCAGGACAAAATACCACACAATGGGAAAAGTAAAGTTTACTTTGAGGATGCAACAAAGATGAGAAGACGATGTTGTTTTTGGGAATGCACTTTTTGTTGTTTGTTATGCAAAATGATAATGAACGTGAGAAAATTATTTTGGGAACAATGGAGGAGTAATTAAATGGTTAATGTTGGGGGCACTGTCCAGGTTGACTGGTTGGTAAACACACCAAAGGAAAGGGCATTGTTATGCATTAGTTTGTGCAGGTTAGTGCTATTGTATTGTCGTCGGTAAAATTTAATTCTTTATAGGTTTTTGTTTGTGGTTTTCAATGAGTCATGACTCTTGAAGCGAGTTTAATGCCTACTATAAACAATGGGTGGGAATGCTTATAATGATCGTGATTATTCGTGATGTCAATAGAGTTAGGTGTCGAGATTTGATGTAGGTAGTTAGTAGACAAAGTTGATGACATGACAGTTGACATGCATGTTAAAGACAATGATCCCACGATGTCAGATGAAAGAATCAAAGACAAGAGGTGGATAGGAATATGACCCATATTAACTGCGACGATTAGAATTGAGTTTAGAGCTAACTAAAACGTTCAGTTTGACAAAATGTGTGGAGGCTGGGTTATTTTTTCAAATGTATAAAAATATAATACTTTTTGACACGAGCTTCAAAATGACATTTCTGAAATCGGAAAGTTGCGTTTTTACTTCTGCCAAGCATGCTGAATATGCAAAAGGTTCAGTACAATTTTGTAAAGTGACTTGTAATTTTAAAACTCTATAAAGAGGAGGACACGGAAGGTAACGCTTGAGCAAAAATTATAGGGCTATGTAATGAGTAGCTTTCTTGAACACCTCGTTCTTCGTCCGTTACGGTTATTTTCGGAGCAGCGTTGTAAACTCCAGGCCACGCTACATTTAAATTGTATTTGATTGTTTCCGTTTGTAAGGCCTGTAGTTCGAGGTTCGCCGTTGTTTTTCCCCCAAGAGAAACTTGCCCCGAAGCACGCGTTGATGGACCCGTTGAAGTAATGCTGTAATACATTTTTAAGAAAGATACAAAATGAATACTTGAGTTGCGGTATTAATTAGGCATGTACCAGTATCGACTTAATATAATATAATATGTGTGCTTACTCATTCTTTGGAGGGTTGTATTCTAACTGAATTGAGAAATTTCCGCTAGTTTTGGAATGTATGAGGAGCTGAATTTCGCATTCACAGGTTGAAGAATCTTCAAAGTCTGCATATACTTTGTTTGTATGCTTGACTTGAAACACAAAAGAACTTTGGATAGATGCGATAGCTTCAGATATGTTGATCTCACTGTTGCCTTCGGCCAAATATTCAGATGTAGACTTAGCAATCTGCCAAGCAACATTGATGGTAAGGCGTGGATTATTCTTCAAACGATTATCCTGATCCTGAAACTTTAGAACAATGTTTCTAGACTCGTTCTTATTCATTTTCATAATCCCTTCATCTTCAGTTTTGATCTCGGGTAGAGAAGACGAGCACAATTCAGTGACTTGGATATCCGAAGGAGTGAAGAATATCTTGCTTACTACAACACTATAGTCCTGGAAAATACCAAACCAAAAGAGTGATATGAAAAAAATTGATCGTCTTGAGCATGCAGGCATTTCATTGTATTCTGGTGACAGGTAGCTTACCACTGTCAAGTTATATAATCTCAACAATCCCAGGTAGTTTATGCAATCCAACATTTTCAAGGAACTATATTCCAAATGAACTGCTGGGCTAAGTGGAATTTGAATCGACATCCTTATCACCCGATGAGCTTTTTTAGATGCGTCATCGTTATGAAGAATTTCATAGACTAATAAAATATCAAGCACGGCAGTTTCTCCAGTGTGAGGGGCCTTAAAAACACATGGTATTTTTGTCGGCGACTCTGTCTTTTCACACTTCAGTCGAGTAAAATTTTTCCCCATTTGTTTTAGAAAATGGGGAACTAGGGTCTGCATTTTGTTCTGAAGAACCTGAAGCACTCCTTCCATATTATCCATTGTAATGATAACTTGTGATACTGTCATGTCTGGGGTTGATTTTGAGTTATCAGATAGCACAATATTAAAATTTTCTATTTGAGTATGAAACAACGTGTTTGGTAATCCTTCCACATTCGCCTACAGTAGAAACAAAATTCATTTTTTCAATAATTCTTCATCATAGGTTTTAAATAATTGGTAGTAGTGACAGCTAGCTGCTGACATACCTGTAACAACGGCAGTTTATTAATGATGACTATTTTATTTCTTAATCTTTGGCATACAACCTTCCAAACGTTCTGCTTTCGTAATATTTAATCTAGGACCTCGCAAAACTACCGTTTGTTGAAGGATACGAGGTTTCCAGAAAATTCCAGCTCATAGTTTACGGCTTCCAGTACTATCATGCCTACATGATGGGATAACGGAAACCTCAACTGCAATTATAGAAAATGCATCGTTGAAATTATTTGTGCTACTTTTAAACAAATAATTCCAATTTAAAAAAAAGCATTTTCAGTTCTTGC